>CM021755.1:531558-544378 GCA_011075105.1 Heteronetta atricapilla | reverse complement strand
GGGGGGGGGGCAGGGTTTTGGGGGGCTGGGGGGGCTGGCGGGGGGCGCCCGGGCTGGGAGAACAAAGAGGGGCTCGGGGGTCCCAGAGAGCCTCTGAGGGGCTTGGCTGGGGGTCTCTGGGGGGTCTGGGCTAGGGGTATTGGGGGCTCCTGGATGTTGGGGGTCCTAGGGAGACTGGTCAGGGTCCAGGGGGTCTTGGGGGGCTTGGCCTGGGGTCTTGGGGTCTGTCTGGGGGGTTCTAGGGGGCACAGACCTGTGGCCCTGTGTTGCTGGGGGGTCTTGTCTGGGGGGTCCTAGGGAGCACAGCCTGGGGGTCCTGGCCCTGTGTTGCTGGGGGGTCTTGTCTGGGGGGTCCTAGGGGGCACAGCCTTGGAGTCCCAGCCCTGTGGTGCTGGGGGGTCCTGGCCAGAGGTCCTATGGTTTTGACCAGGATTCCCCATCCCAGCCCCGTCCCCAGAGCACGTGGCAGTGCTGGCCCCCAGTGCTGCTCCCCGCAGGCGATGGTGGAGCCCCCCAACTTCTCGTGGGTGGCCCAGGGGCGGCTGGCGGGGCTGGCCATGCCGCGGGAGCCGGGGCATTACCGGTTCCTGCTGGGCCAGGGCGTGCGGCACCTGGTGTCGCTGTCGGAGCGGCCGCCCCCCCCACCACGGCTGCTGCCCTGCCGTGCAGCTCCACCGGATCCGAGTGCCCGACTTCAGCCCCCCGACACCCGGACAGATCCAGAGCTTCCTGCAGCTGGTGGAGGAGGCCAACGGGCGCGGGGAGGTATGGCCCGGGGGGGGTGACACCAAGGGGATGGCACTAGGAGGGAGGTGACACCCAGAGGGAGGTGATGCCAAGGGGGGTGATGCTGCGCATGTGACACCGGCATGGGGTGGTGATGCCAGGGTGAGTGACACCAAGAGGGAGGTGGCACCGAGAGGGAGGTGACACCAAGGTGGAGGTGACACCAAGAGGGGGGTGACACCAAGAGGGAGGTGAGGCCCTCCTCACCGGTGCGCTGGCCAGGCGGTGGCGGTGCACTGTATGCTGGGGCACGGCCGGACGGGCACCATGCTGGCTTGCTACCTGGTGAAGACGCAGAAGATGAGCGGCAGCGACGCCATCCGGGAGATCCGCAGGCTGCGGCCAGGCTCCATTGAGACGCGGGAGCAGGAGCAAGCTGTGATCCAGTTCCACCAGCGCTTCAGGTAGGTGCAGCCCCCCCGGGGGGGGCTCCCTGTGCCGATGGGGTCACAGGGACCCCACGGTGTGGGGTCTGAAAGGCCAAACTAAACACGGATCTGCCTCGCCACAGTGCTGGAAAGGATACCGAGGAGGCGTGAGCAGGAGTTTGTCCCCAAGCAGCGTGTGCCAGATGGAGGTTGAAGGAGATGCTTGCTCTGATGTGCTGGGGGAACCTTGCCCAGCCCTGCAGTGCCGCCGTCCGTCCCGTCCCCCATTAAAGATCTTTTTCGTGGCTCCTTTCCACCTCGTGGTTTGAAAAGAACCCCTGCTGCAACCGGGGACCCCCCTTCACCAGATATCCAGGTACCGCCGCCCCGCAGTGACCTGGTGCCATCCCCTAACGTGGCCACGGCACCAAACCTCCATCCCCAGACCTCACCGCTCGGTACCCAACAGCCTCCTCGGGGCACCCCAGGACTGGGGACACCCGCACCCTGAGGTGCTGCAGGGACCCCAGTCCTGGGTCTCAGCCCACGAGCCACAGGGCTGGTTGCTCGCCAAAGCGGCGATGCTGTGCGGAGGGCGGCAGCCACGTCAGCGCCCCAGGGCCGGCCCGGGACGTGGATGCTTAAACGGAAGCTTAGCTGGAATTGAGGCATCTCCGTCCAAAAGCCCAATCCTGAAAATCTCTTCTCAGCTGCTCCTAACCTTGGTGGCATTTAAATCCTAAGTGCAAGAAGCGTCACCGTCCCCATTCCTGCGCGCGCGGCACATGGCCGGGAGCGCCCGGCACGCACCAGGTGCCAGCGCAGCGCCTGCGCCGCGGGCTGGGAGAGTTGTGGAGGGCTGTCACCTCCCCCAAGCAGCCCCAGCGTCCCCAGACATCGCTCTGAAACCCCAAAACGCCGTCATCACCCCTCAGAAATGACACACGAAGGTGGTGGCTTGGGGAGGTTGGGGTGGGAGCCGGCAGGGACGGGAGGAGGGTGGCCATGGGGATGCGGGCACCCCAAAGTGGCGCGGAGCTGCTCTTGATGCCACCCAGCACCCCTGTTTGGGGTGTCGGGGACCGTCCATGTCCGTCCCCCATGGGTGACACCATGGCCCCGGGGCGCTGCGGCACCACATGGGGACAAGGGACATTTGGGGTCGCTCATCTGCCCGGCCCCATCCCGGGACACGAGCGGCTGGGGGGGGTGGGAGGCCCTGCGTGGAGGATTTGGGGACACGAAAGGGGACAGGGACAGGGACGGGGCGGCGCGGTCCTAAGCCCAGGGAGCCACAGGACTCCCATGGGGCTGTGAGATGCAGGAAAGCAGCTTACCCGCAGAATTATTTGCTTTAACTCCTCTTACTTTAGCTCTGGCCTTAATAGTCTCCCGTGCGCCGGGGGCCGGGCCGGGCCAAAAGGGGTTGACGGGAGGACCCCTGTCCCGGGGAGGGGGTTCAGGAGGGGGGGCTCAGCACCGACGTCCCTGACCAGGGGATGCCGTGGCACCGAGTGGGACCCGGCACGGCCACCGTGAGGCGGGCAGCCCCGCAGGGACGGGTCTTGGGGGTGTCCCAACACGGGTGCCCCCAGCACCAGAGCCCCCGGGCTGGCGGGCGGCCCAGCTCCGGCTCAGCTCTGCGGGGTGGGGACACGGCTCCGGTGACTGTAGGGGACAGCGACGGGATGAGGATGGGATTAGAGGGGTGACGGCCGGGGTGGGAGAGGGCAGGGGAGAGCCCCGAGGTGGGGACGGTCACGGAGGGGGGCCAGGGGTTGGTGGCGGTCACGGGTGTGCCATGGGGTGGCACGTGTGTGGGCTTCCCGTCACGGGGCTGTGCACGATGTGGTACGGCACGGCATGGCATGGCATCTGTGTCACACACCAGTGTCACCCACCAGTGTCACACACCCGTGTCACCCACCAGTGTCACACACCCATGTCACACACCAGTGTCACCCACCCCTGTCACACACCTGTCATATACCAGTGTCACACATCCATGTCACCCACCTGTGTCCCACACCAGTGTCACACACCCATGTTACCCACCTGTGTCACCCACCAGTGTCACCCACCCGTGTCACACACCAGTGTCACCCACCAGTGTCACACATCCATGTCACCCACCAGTCACATACCTGTGTCCCACACTCGTGTCACACACCCGTGTCTCACACGTATGTCCCACACTGGTGTCCCACACCTGTGTCCCACACCCGTGTCCCACACCGATCACACCCCCGTGTCACACCCCCGTGTCTCCTCCGCACCCCTCCCACCCCCACGCCCCAGAACTACACCTCCCAGCATCCCTCGCGGCTCCCTTCCCCGCCCCGCTATTGGCCGCCGGCGGCAATACCCGTTGCCAGGGGAACAGCCAATCAGCAGCGCGGAGAGGCGGGGCCTGGCCGCGCCCCTCCCACCGCCGCGGCTTTGGCGGCGGCCGCCCGGTGGCGGCGGTGCGGGGCGCGGAGCGGAGCCGCGGGGTCCGGGACGGGCATGAGGAGCCCCCAGCGCCCCCCCGGCCGGGGCCAGAGCGCCGCGGGGAGCCCGGCCGAGCCCTCCCGAGCTGCGGCCCTGATTCCCCGGTTGAGCCCCGGTGGTACCCGGTAACCGGTCGCCGGTGCCCGGTGACCCTCCCGCCAGCCGCTCGGCGGTCGCCTGTCCCCGCCGCCACCGGGAGCAGCGGGCCGGGGAGCTGGGCTATGCGGTGGTGGCTACGCGCGGCCTTCCTCAGCCTGCTCGCCGGCACCGGGGCCAAGGGTAAGGAGAGACGGGACCGGAACCGGGAAGAACCGGGACGGGACGGGACCGGGATGGGATGGGACGGACGGGGATGGACGGGACGGGATGGGATGGACGGGAGGGGACGGAACGGGATGGGACGGGAGGAGGGAGGCGCGGTGCTCCTGGCGCCACCGGTGCTCCCGGTGCCACCGGTGTCCCCGGTGCCCCGTGCAGGCAGCGGGCCGAGCGGGGCCGTGGTGGGCCGCGTCGGGGACAGTGCGGTGCTGGGCTGCGACCTGCTGGGTGCCCGCCAGAGCCGGCCGCCGCTCTACGTCATCGAGTGGGTGCGCGTCGGCTTCGTCCTCCCCATCTTCATCAAGTTCGGCCTCTACTCGCCCCGCGTCGACCCCGAGTACCTCGGTAAGTAGCACCGGGCGAACCGGGCAGCGGGCACGCCGGGTACCGGACACACCAAGCACTGGATGGACCGGGCACCGGGCGTCCCGTTCGGGATGGATTTGCCGCCCCGCGCCCCCTCGGCCGGGCCCCAGCGCGAGGCGGCCGCTGTCGGAGCGCATTAAGCGCGGCGGTGGCGAGGCGCGGGGCTGGCCTCCGTCCCCCGCGGGTCACCGTCCCCACCGAGGGCCCCGGGGGTGGCGGCAGGCACCCCGGGTGAGCCGCGCTCGGGGAAAGGGATTTGGGTGAAGGCGCTCGGCAGCGGCGCCGGGATTGGGAGCCAAACAGGGCCGTGGTGTGGGAGGCTGCTCCTCGGCTTCTCGGGGTGCTTGGGGCCAAAAGGGAGGCCGGGGTTTGGGGCTGGGCCCGGCCCCGAGGCCTCTGGGATGGACGGGAGGGCAGGACCGTGGAGCAGGATTGTCCTGCGTCCGACCAGATCTGGCCTCGGCGGCCGAAACTGCCAAAAAAATGTGCTGCAGGTGGAGCCTTGACACAGGCAGGGGCGAGGAAAGAGCTGCTGGCACGGGGCAGGAGCAATTTGGGGGCGCACCGCGGCTGCACCCCACTGCCAGCACCTTCCTCGGTGGCTCCAGGCTGGCTTCACGGGACTGGTGGTGCCACCAAAGCCTCAGCACCTGCCTCCCGGAGGCCCCCCGGCTCCCGTTACCTGCGGGAGCTCAGGTTTCCCCTCAGGCTGGCAGCACAAAGGGCTCGGCCTCATCCTGCTGCGCGCTCCCCGCGTCCCACCAGCCCTCAGCTTCGTCCCCCTGACGGTGCCGCCGGTGCCCTGGGGGGGCTGCAGCCAGGATGGGGAGGGGACGGGGACCCAGTGGTGGGCACGGTGGGTGGGCGAGGGGGCTGCTGGTGGTCACCGTGGCAGCTGGCCCTCGATCCTCCCGGAGACAGGGACCCAGGGTCAGGCAAGGGGCCTCCAGGCTCAGCCTCGCAGCCGAGAGCTGGGAGCAGGCAAAGCGGCTCAGGTGTCACCCAGGAAGCCCCTGCACCGCCACCTGTGTCACCCAGGCGCTTTGGGGCCCCTCAGGGATGAGGGGTGGGCTGTGTCCCTGAAAGTCCTCGTGGCCCTGGGGGTGACGGGGCCGTTCCTCCCCCCTCCGCCGTCCCCACCGCCATCGACTGGTGCCGGTGGTCCCCAGCCGCCGTGTCCCCTTTGTGTCCCTTTTGAATGGCGGTTGCCAGGCGCTGGGGGATGCCGGGCCGGAGGGCAGCAGCGGTTTTGTTGTTTTGCTCGGGTTTTGTTATCGGCTGGGCGCTGGGCGAGGAGGAGGAGGGGTTGGGGCCGGCGCTGAGGGGGGTGGGGGGATTAAGGGGAGGCTGGGGGCGTCCCCAGGGCTCTGGGAGCCCTGCCAAAGGGACCTTTGTTCAGCCTGCTGGCCCCAGCGCTCCCGTCCCTCTCGCTGCTCCCGCGTCCCCGCTCCTCGTGCTCGAGGTTTGCTCGCGCCGCCGCTTGGTGCTGCGGGCGCAGGATGAGGCCGAAGGCGCCCGTCAGAGCCCCCAGCCGTGGGGAGAAGCAGATTTGGGGGGGCAGGGCTGGAAGAAACTCAGGGTGCACGTGTCGGGGTGCTGCGTCCGCACAACGCGTCTCAGCGCAGATCCCGTTCCCAAACCGCCCTGCCCAACCAGCCTGCCGGGTCCTGCCGCTCCTCGTCCTCCTCTTCCTCCTCCTCCTCCTCGCTGGGCTCGTCTGGCCGGGTGCAGCACCCACGTGGGGACCTCTGGGGACACCGAGCTCCGGCGGGAGCTGATGAGGGTTTTCCAGCACAACTTTATTTGCGGGAACCCCCTGACCGAGGTGCTGCTCCTGGGCGCCTCTGGGTGCTTGTCACCACCGTGGCCCTGCCCCGCAGCGCGGTCCCCAAGGGGCCACCTCGGGTGATGGCACACACAGGGCTGAGCCGGGGGTGCAGCGGGGTCCGGGGGTGCCGCGGTGCTGAGTGCACCCCGGTGGTGCTGAGCCTATTGCCCGCTGCATGCCTGAGCCGATTATGGCTCTGATAATAGCCCGGGGGATTAGGGGGCTGCGCTCGCTCTTGCTTGAGGTCCTTATCTTCCTCTTCCTCCTCCTCCTCATCAAAGGGGCTGGCTTGGGGTGAGCCCCCCACCATCAGGCAGCCCCCTGGTGCCCCCAGAGCAGGTGAGGGGCTCATCCAGCCCGCAGAGCACCACCGGGAGCAGGAAGGTGCGGGGGTGCCCGGCGTGGCCGGGGCTTAGCAGGGTTCCCGAGGGTGAGCTGGCTTCAGGGGGGGGCTCCAAGGGAGAGCCGAGATGAGGCTGTGGGTGCCAAAAGACACCAGGGAGGGGCTTGGGGGGCAGCTCGAGGGCTTTGGGGGAGAGCAGGGAGCCGTGCTCGGGGCACAGGGAGGTCCCTGCGTGGGTGAACGCTCTGCGGAGGTGGTGGCCCTGGGGCTGGGGACGTCCCCGAGCCGCCCGCGGCAAACGTTTCTGGCTCGGCAGGTCGCGTGCGGATCGAGGAAGGCGCCTCGCTGCGCATCGACCTGCTGCGCGCCGAGGACCAAGGCTGGTACGAGTGCCGCGTGCTCTTCCTCGACCGACCCAGTGCCGACGCCGACTTCCAGAACGGCACCTGGATCCACCTCACCGTCAACGGTACGGATGGGACCTGCGGGCGCTGGGGCTGCTGCCTGCTCCGCCCTGCGCTGCTCTCGCGGTGCTGAGCCCGGGCTGAGTGCTGGATTTGGGGTGGGTGGGCGGTCGTGGTGCGCCCCATGCCCACAGCTGCTCCACTCGGCTTTGCGAAGGGAGGACGGGGAGAGGATTTCATCGTCCCCCAGCGCAGGCGGAGCAGCACCTCCCCGCTCCAGATCTCTCCATCGCTGGAGCTCGCGGGGGTTGGGGCTGGATCCTCTCGTTCCCAGGACCGAGGGTCTGTGTTTGCCTTGGCAGCACCCCCCACCTTCCTGGAGACCCCCCCGGCCTTCGTGGAGGTGCGGGACCGGGAGGCGCTGAGCCTCACCTGCACGGCCGTCGGCAACCCCCAGCCCGTCGTCATCTGGAAGCGGAGCGACCTGGCCGTGCAGAGCGGGGACGCGGTGCAGGTGAGCGCGGCAAAGCGCCGGTGTCCCCCGTGGGACTGGGGGCGGGGGGACAAGTCTCAGGGGGCACAGCGGTGCGGCTCCGCGTGGCTGGAGAGCGAGCCCTGGCCACGGCGCCACGGTTCCGAGAGCCTCGGTGGCCACCGGTGACGTTGCAGGTGAGGAACGGGACGCTGAGCATCGCCGTGGTGGAGCGCGCCAGCGCGGGCACCTACACCTGCCACGCTTCCAGCAAGGAGGGCACCATCACCCACACCACCCGCGTGCTCGTGCAAGGTGGGAGCGGGGCCGCTCGCCGAGCCCTGGCGGCGTCAACGGGCTTCGTGGCTTTGTCCCCAGGCCCTCACTGTCCCCTCCGCCCCACGCTGCAGGGCCGCCTGTCATCGTGGTGCCGCCGCAGAACGTCACCGTTAACATCTCTCAAGATGCCTTTCTGGCGTGCCAGGCCGAGGCGTACCCGGGGAACCTCACCTACACCTGGTTCCAGGGCAGCAGCAACGTCTTCCACCTCAGGTACGGCGGGGACGTGGTGCTGGGGGTGGCATCGAGCCGCAGGCTCCTGGCTGTCATAGATGGAGGCAAGGGGACCTTGCTGAATCCCCACCCAGCCCACGTGCGGGTGCGTTGGGGCACGGTACATGCCGGAGAGCTTTACCCATCCCGGGTGCCTGCCGCGCCCTCACTCCCACCCTCTCCTCCCCTCGCAGCCACCTCCAGGCACGGGTCCGCATCCTGGTGGACGGGAGCCTCCTGCTGCAGCGAGCCACCCCGGACGACGCCGGCAAATACACCTGCGTCGCCAGCAACGGGCTCTGGAAGCCGCCTTCGGCCTCGGCCTTCGTCACGGTGCTGTGTAAGAGCCCGGGGGTGCCCCGTCGGCCTCCGCAGGGTCCCCAGCACCTTCCCAGCACCCCACGTTTCCCCCCAGATCCGGCGCAGGTGACCACCATGCTCCCGGAGACCCACCTGCCCAAGGGGATGCGGGGCGTGATCCGGTGCCCCACCAGAGCCAACCCCCCGCTGCTCTCGGTCAGCTGGACGCGGGACGGGCGCCCGCTGGAGCTGGGCAAGGTACTGCCACTCGCGTCCCCCACCCCCCTGCCTGCGCCCCGCAGCCCCCCCGACCTCACCCCCGCACCCTTCCCGCCAGCTCCCCGGCTGGTCGGCGCGACCCGACGGCTCCATCGTCATCGCCACGGGGAACGACGACGCGCTGGGGGTGTACACGTGCACCCCCTACAACAGCTACGGCACCGCCGGCGCCTCCCGGCCCACCCGCGTCTTGCTCAAGGTAGGGGCAGATGGGGGGGGGGGGGTCACACACAGCCGCAGCTCCGGCGCGCTGTGTCCCCGCCACCGTCCCCAGCACCGTGCGTGGCTCTTCCAGGACCCCCCCGCCTTCACCGTGCGCCCCAAGGAGGAATACTTCCAGGAGGTGGGCCGGGAGCTGGTCATCCCCTGCTCAGCCCATGGGGACCCCCCACCCACCATCACCTGGGGGAAGGTAAGGAGCACACTGGGGAGAGCCCACCTGGGGGGGGGGGCAACGTGGCTTTTGTCCTCCCGGGACATCATCGCGTGGGTAGCCCCCGGGTCATTGTCCCCATGGGAAGCCCGGGGTCCCATGGGAGGGGAATTTTGCTTGTGTCACCTTCGGTTCTGTAGGAAACGAGGGTAAAATCCTGCCCCTCCGCCTCCAAACCAGCCCCGGGGGGATGGATCGAGGTCCCGCGAGGGTCTGGGGGTGTGGGGTCACTGCGGAGGCGGCGGGATGGGGACAGGGATGGGGATGTCACCACCATCAGCGTGTCCCTGCCCCGCAGGTGGGCAGCGCAGGGCAGAGCGGAGCCCAGGTGGACGGGAACGGCAGCCTCGTCTTCCGCCCCCTCGTCAAGGAGCAGCACGGGCGCTGGGAGTGCACGGCCACCAACCCAGTGGCCAGCGTCAGCACCGCCACCTCCGTCCACGTGCTGGGTGAGTCGGGCGGGCATCACTCGTGGGTGCTGAGCCCCGGAGACGGGGTGGGGGGTGGTGGAAGGTCTGGAAACGCTCCTGGGCTTCGGTTATCCGAGCTGCCCCGGTCTCACACGGCTTCTCTTCTCCTTCGGCGCCAGGAACCAGTCCCCACGCCGTCACCAACGTCTCCGTGCTCCCGCTCCTGCTGGCGGCCAACATCTCCTGGGAGCCGGGCTTTGACGGGGGGTACTTCCAGAGGTTCAGCGTCTGGTACACGCCGCTGTGAGTCCCCCCCGGGGGTGGCACCGGGTAGCCCCCAGCCCCTCCGCGCCCCTCGGCCGTGGGCTCACGGCTCCCCCATCCCCGCAGGGTGAAGCACCCACCCCGTGCCCACCACGACTGGGTGTCGCTCTCGGTGCCGGCGGGGGCTCAGCACCTCTTGGTGGAGAACCTGCAGCCGGACACGAGCTACCAGTTCAGCGTCCTGGCCCAGAACAAGCTGGGCAGCGGCCCCTTCAGCCAGATCGTCACCTCCGTGCCCAGGGGTAAGAGCACGGTGCCCTCGTAGCCCCCCAAAACGCCCCCCAAGCACGCGGGAAGCTCCTGTGTCCACCCTGCTCTCCCTCCCCGGCCACCCATACCAGCGTCCCCTTTCTCCCCAGGCTTCCCAGTGACCACAGTGCCTCCGGAGCCGCCGGCCATGACCGTGCACGTCTTCCTGTCCCCGCCGCAGGCCCTGACCGCCAACGAGACGTCGCGCGGGGTCCTGCTGCGCTGGGAGCCCCCGGCCCAGCTCTCGGTGGCGCTGGGTGGCTACGCCCTGGAGCTGCGGCAGGACAAGGGCGGCTGGGAGGTGCTGGAGCGCTCCACCCCCGGCACGGAGAGCCAGGTGCTGGTGCCAGGGCTCATCAAGGTGCGGTGGTGCGTGGCAGGGGGGCTGGGGGGGGGTCTCAAGGGGTGCCCCGCGGGGACGCAGCGAGGAGGGGGTGAGGCTGACGGCGCTCTGCTCCCCCCAGGACGCCTTCTATGAGTTCCGACTGGTGGCCTTCGCTGGCAGCTACATCAGCGACCCCAGCAACACGGTGAACGTCTCCACAGCAGGTAGGGGCTGGGCTGCGCCCGCCCGCTCTTCCAGCTCAGAAGCAGGAGCCAAGGGAGGGAGCAGTTGGCCCCCAAATAAAATCCCCTCCTCGGGGCTCCAGCGCCAAAACTAGACCGGGGGCCACATCCTGCAAGGCAACTGCCGCGGGAACGCTCGGCCGCACGCACGCCTCTCGCATGGCTTCGGTTTTGGGTGGCAGGGGAGCCCTGCCCGGTGTCCCCGCTGCCAGCACCCTGGGGGACAGGTCCCCCCCGCAGCCCCCCGAGGCTTTCCCATCCCCTCTGCGGTACCATCGAGGTGCTGGAGGCTGCTCTGAGGTGCTGAGCGGGTGCCTCAGCGCCGTCTCCCGTCCGGCACAGGCATGGAGGTGTACCCGTCCCGCACCCAGCTCCCCGAGCTGCTGCCGCAGCCGGTGCTGGCCGGGGTCATCGGTGGGATCTGCTTCCTCAGCGTGGCCGTCATCTTCAGCACCGTGGCCGCCTGCATCATGAACCGCCGGCGCGCCGCGCGCATCCAGAAGCGAAGGCAAGGTAGGAGCCAGCCGCATCCTGCACCTCCCGGGGGGCTCGAGCCGCATCGGTGGGGAGGGGACGGGGCCAGGCAGGGCTGGGGGCTCCTGGGGAGGGTAAAGGGGGGGGGCGCGGGGGTGCCGCCATCTCCTCTCCTCTCGTCTCCTCCTCATCGCCATGCGTTGCTCGCCGTGTGATCCCCGTGCATTCTCATGACCTTCCAGATCCACCGCTCGTCTTCTCCCCCAGCCAGAAGCTCCCTGCTCCGCAGTAAGTCGCACCACGCCACCGTCCCCCCGCACCTCGCTGCCTCCCCCACACACACCCCCCATCATCATCATCCATCCGCTGGCTTGGGGCAGGGACCGGGAGCAGGGCCAGGCTCGGGGCACCCACGGGTGCTCCGCTTTCCCCTCGGCGGGCTCGTGGCCCATGAGCAGGGAGCAGCCGGAGCAGGGCTGCCGCGTCCCGCAGGGCGCAGCACCACCCGGGAGCTGCCCAACGTGAGCCCCCCAATTATGGGGGGGCATCCAAACGAAGCTGCTACGGGGATCCCGCAGCCCTTCCCCTCTTCCTTCCAGCCCTTCTCACGGCGCTGGTAGCGCGGCCAAGCTGAAGCTGCAGCCTTCCCCCTGCCCCAGCCTGCGCCGGGCGCTGCTGTGGGGCGAAAAAGCCGGCACCAGCCTGGGGCTCAGCATCGCGGGGGCCGGATCCGGCTACGCCGTCTATGAGAGCCACGTCGGGGAGCACGTGCCCCTGGAGCGCATCCGCCGCGGCCCCGACGGCCGCTTCGTGGTGGAGACCGCCGAGACGGAGAGCGGCTTCACCCCTTCACCCCGGGACCCCCCCGCACCCGGGGGACCCCAACCGGAGGAGGAGAAGGAGCCCGTTTGGCGCCAGGGGGTGGCGTTACGGCCCCGGCCCCCCGGGGACCCCCCAGCGCCGTCTGGCCGCCGCCGGGGCCGCTATTTCGGCTACGGCAGCAGCAGCCCGGTGGCCGAAGCGGCCGCCCTGTGCATCGTCGACGTCAGCCCCGTGGCCTCCGCCGCCACTCTGCCTTACAGCCCCGGCCCCCCCCAGCACCCGCTGGGACTCGCTGCCCCTCCAGGGCTCCCCCCCCGGCCACCGCCGCCAGCCCCCAGCATGCCGCGGCCCCCCCGGCCCAGAGCGGCATCCTGCAGTACCTGAGCCTGCCCTTCTTTAAGGAGATGTGCGTGGACGGCGACTGGCCCCCCCCCCGAGGACCCGCCGCAGCCCCCCGCTCCCCCCCAGCACCCCGAGGGGGGGCCGGACTGCACGGACCCATGTGCCAAGGCCGCGTCCCCCCCCGCCGCCACCCTCCTCCAGCCCCCCAAGCTGCCGCTGGGCCCTGCCAAGGCCTCGCTGCCCAGCCCCCCCACCTGGCCGACCCCCCTGGAGCCGAACCACCGTGGCCCCCCCGGCTGCAGGACTGAAGCTGGGGACGTGCCCCCCCCTGGAGAAGTTGCCGCGGGGCAGCTTGACCAGCCAGAGCAGCGGCCGGGGCAGCGCTTCCTTCCTGCGCCCCCCTTCCTTGGCACCATCCTTGGGGGGGCCCGGTCCCGGTACCCCCCCGGGGGACGGGGGCAGCTGGCAGGAGGGCAAGGTGAGCACGGAGCCGGCCCTGAGCGGCGCGGGAAAGAGGTGAGGATGCGCTCGGGGGGGCACTGGGGGGTGACAGCGGGGTGTCGTGGCGTGGCATTGGGGTGGGGGGGTGTGATGGGACACCCCCCTGACGCTCGTCCCTGCAGGAGGGACACCTCGGTGGACGAGAGCTACGAGTGGGACGCCGAGGTGACGCTGGCCTCCGACCTCCTGGCC
>CM021755.1:509641-526558 GCA_011075105.1 Heteronetta atricapilla | reverse complement strand
CCTCTGGGGACAGAACCCCTGGTTTGGGGACACAGCCCCTGGGGACACAAATGTGGGGCTGGGGGTACAACCTGGGGCTGGGGACACAACCCCCTGGTTTGGGGACACAGCCCTTGGGGACACAACCCCCTGGGGACATAAACGTGGGGCTGGAGACACATATCCTGGGGCTGGGGGCACAACCTGGGGCTGGGGGCACAACCCCCTGGTTTGGGGACACAGCCCCTGGGGACACAAATCCTGGGGCTGGGGGCACAGCCCCTGGTTTGGGGACATAGCCCTTGGGGACACAAATGTGGGGCTGGGGGCACAACCCCCTGGTTTGGGGACACAAAGCCCCTGGGGACACAAATCCTGGGGCTGGGGGCACAACCCCCTGGTTTGGGGGCACAAAGCCCCTGGGGACACAAATCCTGGGGCTGGGGACACAGCCCCTGGTTTGGGGACACAGCCCTTGGGGACACAACCCCCTAGTTTGGGGACACAGAACCCCTGGGGACACAAATGTGGGGCTGGAGACACAAATCCTGGGGCTGGGGACACAGCCCCCTGGTTTGGGGACACAGCCCTTGGGGACACAAATGTGGGGCTGGGGACACAACCTGGAGCTGGGGACACAACCCCTGGGGACACAAACCCCTGGTTTGGGGTCACCTCCCAGGGTTGGGAACACGGCCGAGCAGGGTCCCCTTCCTCACCGGGGAGCCGAACACCCCCCACAGCTGTACCCGGGGGGGGCGACAGGGGCACTTTTCGGGGTGTCCTTGGCCCGCCCCCCCTCTCCCCTGTTGTTTATCAGCTGGGGTTTGTGGCGCCGGCGCCTTCTGCCCCGCGCGCTCCTTCCCGGCCCCGCTTCTTATCGCCGGAGCCGAGCGGCGTGCCAAAACCCTGGGGCTTTTCGGAGGAGAGGAAGGAAACTGGGCCGTGACGTGGGGGATCTGGCGTGGGGCAGGACGGGAGCACGCTGCCAGCGCCGCGGCCCCGGGGCGGCTTTACGGCCCGTTACCTCCGAGCCTACCGGGCGGTGGTACGGAAACGGGGCGGCGATACAAAAACCTAAGGCTTGCGGGGTGGGTTCCCCGAGCCCAACCCCGGCCTCACCCGAGGAGTTCTCCCGGCCTCGAGGCCAAAAGGGCTGGCGGCGGTGATTAACGCCGTTATCGTTGTTGGCACGGGAGTTTCGGGGCCAAACCCCGTAATTCAACAGCTCCCCGACAGGAGGCTGATTGATGCCTTCGGAAAGCCAAGCGCAGGGCGCCGCGGGCCTCGGGGCTGGCTTGGGGCTGAGCCCACCCAGGGGGTGCCCCCGCTCGCCAGCAGCAGCAGGGCCAGGCCTCGGGGTAATCAGAGCCGTCAAATGGAAATTTTGGTGTTTTACAAACGTTGGCGGCGAGATCCCGGGGACCTGCTCAGCACCCAGAGGGGATTTGTTCCAGCGGTCTCTCGACCTTTCCAAGCTCCGGGTGGTAAAACAGCAGCACGAAGGCACCCCCCCCCGTCTGTGCGCACCTCGGGATCACTCCTGTGGTTCCTGCAGCCGCTGCGGTGCCGCTTCCCTGGGCAAGGATCTGGCCACGGAGCCTGTGCCCATGGAGCCCATGTCCACGGTTGTGCGCTCGGGAGCGGGGCTGGCTTCGGGGTGCTGCGCCTTGCACCCAGCTCCTCCCTGGGTGTCACCCCAGGAGGCGTCTCCTGCTCCGAAAATTGGGGTTGAGTCCCCGTGGGGGGCGTTAAGGTCGTGCAGACCCATGTGTGCTGCTGGCACCCGCGTCCCTCAGTGGGCTGAGGTGATGTGCGTGGAGAGGGGCTTCGAGTGCCCAGCTCTGGGGATGCTTTTGCACCCACCCGTGCTCAGGCAGGTGTGGAGCGGGGTCCCCGAGGCACCCCAGAGATGGGTGACACTTCACTAGGTGGCACTGTCAGCTCGAGCAAAGGGACCTGTGCCACTCCAGCTCAGCCGGGAGGGCTGGCTTGTGGCCAGGGGCTGGCACTGGCTTCGGTCACGCTGCGGAGTCAGGCCTTGAGGGGTCCCCTCTGGGACCCTCCTGCGAGTTTGGGTCAGTGCGGGGGCGTTTCTGCTCCTCCTGCTCCTGCCATCGCCCACGGTGCTCGGCAGGACGGCAGGGTAGGGCCGTGCCCTGAGCTACCAGGGAGCAGAGGCTGCGAGCTGGGGCTGCTCGGCTGGGAGGAGAGGAAGCTGGGGGGGGCTCTCACTCGTGGGGGCTCCCACCCAGGGGGTCTCCCACTCGTGTCCGCCGGTCCCTGCTGGGTGCTGCGGAGGGCAGCAGGCTCCTGCCCACGGTGCCCAGAGGCAGGACACGAGGCCCTGGGCAAAACCCAGAGCCCGGGAAGCTCTGTGGGGGCAGCACTGGGGCCGGTGGGTGATGGAGCCCTGGCACTGGTACCCAGTGGCTGCGGGGGCTCCTGCTGGAAGCTCTCCAGGAGCCATCCACGCGGTGCTGGGCAGCAGTGGGACCAGCTTTCCCCCGCGGTGCCTTCCAGCCTCAACGACCCTGCGTGTTTTCGCCTCTTCCCATGCCCTCGCTCAGCTCCCGGAGCTGGGGCTGCAGAGGCACAAAATCTTCTCCCTTGCCCCAAGTCTCGGCGGTGGGGCTGGGCTGCGTCAGGGAGCATCGGGGGCGCTCCCCACCGTGTGGCCCCGCTCCCTCTGGGCTGGGACGTGCCCCAGAGCTGGGGACGGAGACGGGCAGGGGCTGGTGGCAGGGAGGCCGGAGGGAACGCCGTCCTTCCTTGCAGAGCCTGCGGCGGTCGCGCCCCGGCACCCCCATCGTCATCCTCCGGGATGTGCAGAGCGCCCCGAAAGAGGCGTCCGCTGGCGAGCACAAGCCCGAGACCATCCGCCTCATCACCAAGGACTTCATCCGCGACCTCGTGTAAGTCAGCTGGGCTGCCCCTGGTGAGACGCCCGCCCCCTGCCCCCACCAAACGCTTCCCCCCCATGCCCCAAACCCCCCCTGACGGAGGCAGTGTCCCCCGCTGGCCGTGCGCAGCACGGAGCCGCGCGTTTCTCCGCAGGGATGTTTTATAAGCGAGGCTGAACTGTAAGAACCCCGGCCTTAATTACTACGCCTTGTTAAAAGCCTGCAGCACACGGACAAGAATAGTGCCATTATCCCGGCCAAATCTAATTTAGCCTAATTTTGACCTTCCGAAATTTCCCCTGCAGTTGGAGCTGGCTCCACGGCTCGGCTTTGCTTCCTGTTTTGAACCACCGCGTAATGCTCTTGCACCCTATAAAACATGACGGCAGCCCCGCAGCTGGTTTGGGCTTGGGTTTTATGGAGATTGTGATGGTGCAGAGGCACCGGCTCGGGCTTTTGGGGCTGGTGCCCAGTTTTACACACTCGGGTTCTTTTACAGCCGACCTGACGAGGCCGAGGGCCACTTTCCAGCTGTGCGGCACGGCCGCAGCTCCAGACAAAGCTGCTGGAAACTGTGCCAGTTTCGTTCCTGAAAATCAGGCCCTAGACATCTCAGGTCGGTCACCCAAACAGTGAGACAGCTCAAGCAGTGGTCACTGTGTCATTACATTTATTAGGGCCGTTGTGGCCATTACCCATTCTTTCAAGCGTCCTGGAATCCGATGTTGTGATGCAGCTCTCGAGCGATTATTATGCAGGTATCTGTTCATATTCACCTGGGTGGATGAAAGGTGACACATAATAATAATGACTAAATTCTTAGTCCTGAGCATCTTCAAAGTGCTCCCTGCATTTGGTTAATGCACGCTCCCACACCGCACGCGTCACCATGGTACCTGAGTAATGCGCGGCGTAATTAACTCCTTACAACTCGCGTGGAAAGCAGCCCCGTGTTATTATCCACATTTTTACACATGGGGAAATGGGGGCACCCAGAGCTTTGGCGATTTCCTCTAAGCCACAGCGTGAGTCACGGGCAGGGTTCGTGGCTCGCTGCGTGAGGCTGCTCCGCAGCTGGAGGGGCACCTGCCAGCGCTGGGAGGGGACCCGGCTCCGGCGTTTCCTCCTCTCGTGCCGGGCAAATTCCTGGGGCAGAGGAGCCAAGCCCGGGCTGTGCCGAGTGTCATCAAACAGAGCCAAAAGGCAGCTCCCCAAAACAGAGGCTTCGAGCCAGCGCTTGGGACCAGCGACGGTCAGGGCTGAGCAGGACGTCCCACTGGAAAAGGGGTCGGGGCAGCGGTGACACTTTCCCCAAATGGCAGCCGGTCGGGTTGGCCTGAAATCTGTCTGGCGTTGTTTGGTGGGGACTGGCCAGGCACGTGCTGGAGGTTTGGGTGTTTTCCCGGGCGGCCCCTGCCCTGCTGCGCATCCTGTTCCCCGCGCGCCGCCGCCTGCTGCAGCTTTCGCTGCACTTTCTGTTCCTCTCTTTCCCCCCCCGACCAGGAGAATCGGGTCCGGGGGGGGAAGCCACAGCTCGAGTGCTTCCTGCATTGCTCTGGGGTGACTCCTGCCCCCGCACAGCCCGAGCAGCTCCCACTGCCAGGCCAGGAGGGCACGCAGGGGCTGAAGGACGCTCGGTGCCAGTGACACCCCTTTTCTGTGCCCCTCTCCACCAGCGTCCCGGTGGAGAACCCAGCAGCATCCCTCATCATCGGCCGGGAGGATTTCCAGCGGATCAAAGAAGCATCCCGAGTCCTGAGCAAGGAGGAGCGCGAGGCCAAGCTGGTGGCCCTCAAAGCGGAGAAGGAAGCCATTCTCGTAGGCATTTCTCATCTTGCAGGCAGGGCTGCGGGCGGAGGGGGCGTGCACCCAGCCGGAGCCGCTCAGGGACCACCGTCCTCATCCCTGTGCCACCCACGTCTTGGCGCACGGGGTGGGCAGCACAGCTGCAAGTCTTAGCTCTCCCTGACACCCCGCCAAGCCCGGGAGGGGCTGTGTGAGGTCCCCAGCTTTGCCTGGTCCCTGGCTGGGGAAACAATCCCTCACCAGTTGCATCCCCCAGCTCCCCAGGCCCGCGGTGCCCTGGGGGCTGCGACGAAGCCTCCGCGCTGCATTTCTGCCCCCCCCCAATGAGATGGGACCGGGGTGTCCCCCTCGAGAGAGGCCTGGGACGGTCCCAGCTCGCCCCTCTGTCCCCGCAGGAGGCGGTGAGCGAGCGCAAGGCAGCGGCGAAGCAGCGGGCCGCGCTGCAGCAGCAGAAGGGCAAGCTGAGCGACCTGGAGGAGGAGGCGAAGGAGCGGGCCCAGAACCTGCTGCAGCGGGCGAACAGGATGCGCATGGAGCAGGAGGACGAGATCAAGGAGTTCAGCGAGGTGCGGCCGCGGGCTGCCCGGCACCGCGTGGGGAGAGGTGACGGGGGTGTCCCCAGACCCTCGGCTGCTCCACGGCACGGCCAGGACGAGCCCCGTGCCCTGCTCTGCGTGGTGCCGCCCGGGGTCGTCCCCTCCTTCCCGCTTCCACCTCCGTGGCTGTCCGTCCGTCCGTCCGTCCCAGGCAGACCCTGTTGTCCCCGCAGCTGATCCTCGGGGCCAAGTGCCACATGGTGCGCGACGCGCAGATCCTGGAGAAGCAGCTGGTGGCGAAGGAGCTGGAGGAGGAGGAGAAGCGCCTGGCCGAGATGATGGAGGTGGAGAGGCAGAAGGCCAACCAGATGCAGGAGGAGCTGGAGCACCGGAGGAAGCAGGAGCTGATCAGGCGAGCGGGGGGGTCCCCCTGCCCCACTGCCCTCGTGGGGGCACCGGGAGCTCCTCACCTGGAGCACTGCGTCCAGTTCTGGGCTCCCCAGTACAAAAAGGACCGGGAGCTCCTGGGAAGAGTCCAGCGGCGGGGCACAGAGATGATCCGGGGCCTGGAGCATCTCCCCTGGGAGGAGATGCCGAGGGACCTGGGGCTGGTCAGCCTGGAGAAGACTGAGAGGGGAGAGACGGAGGGCCACGGCCAACCTCTTTTCAGTGGTTTGTGGGGACAGGACGAGGGGCGATGGCCACCAAATGGAGCCCGGGCAGTTCCGCACCAACTTCTTCCCGGTGAGGGTGACGGAGCGCTGGGACAGGCTGCCCAGGGAGGCTGTGGGGTCTCCTTCTCTGGAGATATTCAAGGCCTGTCTGGATGCCTCCCTGGGCAACCTGCTGTAGGGAACCTGCTCTGGCAGGGGGCTTGGACCCGGTGATCTCCGGAGGCCCCTCCCAACCCCTGCATTTTGGTGTTTCTGTGCTAACCGCCAGCCCCACACCGTGGCTCAGCACCCCCAGGCTCCTCACCCACCGTCCGCGCCGGTGTCACTGCTCCAGGGCGTGGGGCTGAGCCGGGGGGACCCCCCTGTGCCTCTCCTTGCAGGGGGAGGCAGGAGCTGGTGAAGCAGATGGAGAAGAACGCAGAGGAGCGGGCGCTGCGAGCCGAGCAGCGGGACCAGGAGACACGGGAGATGCTGCAGCACCTGGAGCAGCTGAAGCTGGAGGACCTGAAGGTGCGGCGGGCAGAAAGCTGCTGGGGGGCAGGGGGGGGAGGTGGGGGGAGATTTCTCACCCCGCTGGAAGGGTGTCGATACCGGGTGAGTCAGACCCGGGATGGGGAGACAACAGGTGGCAGAATTAAGGCCCTGGTCTCTTGGGGAGGCTGAAACATCCTCAGAAGTGACCCCGAGGCACCGAGCCCTCCTGCCCCTGAGGGGAGGCTCTTGTCCCGCCGCCCCCCAGCCCCTCGGCCCCGTTTGCAGGACTTGGAGCGGAGACAGGAGCAACAGAAGAAAATCCAGGCGGAGATTAAACGCATCAACGACGAGAACCAGAGGTACAAGGAGGAGCAGCTGCGGCAGGAGAGGATGGCAGACGAGCGGATACTCGAGTACCAGAGGCAGAAGATGGTAGCGGGACGGAGCGCGGCGGCGCGGGCGCGGGCTCGGTAGGGGTGCCGCAGGAGCTGCCCTGAGGCTGTGTCCCAAGTAGGAGCGGGAGGCCGAGCTTGAAGCTGAGCAGGAGAAGATCCGTCAGGAGAAGGAGAAGGAGATGGCACGCTTGAGGGCCATGCAAGAGAGGGCCCAGGACCACCAGGCAGAGCAGGTGAGCCGCCGCGGGGGGTGCCGCCACGCTGCCTCCCTTCCCCAGTGCCTCCGCAGCGAGCTTGGAGCTGGAGGTGGGGGATCTGCAGGGCCGGCGCAGCTCCTGGAGCAAGGAGCAGGGGTCTGCAGCACAGGGCAAGCAGCAAAACCATGGCCGAGTCCTCCTGGCCCTCTGCGGTCCCCCAGTGTCACTGCCGTCCCCTGGGCAGGACGCGCTGAGGGCCAAGCGCAGCCAGGAGGCCGCCGAGCGGGAGTGGCGGCGCAAGGAGAAGGAGGCGGCGCGGCGGAAGGCCGAGCTGGAGGAGAACCTGAAGCGGAGCCGCCTGGAGCAGATCGCCGCGCGGGAGCACCGCATGGCCGTGCAGGTGCAGCAGGACCGCGACGAGTTCGAGCGGATCCTCAGGTGACGACGGCAGGGGATGAGGGGACGGGTGGCACGGTGGCATGGTGGCACGGGGACAGCGGTGAGGGCTCCCAGTGACGGAAAGCCCGTAGCTTGCGCCGGCCAAGCCCATGCGGGTGATCAGAGACACGAGGAAGGGGGATTTTCACCCGCAGGGCCCAGCAGGAGAAGATAGAGAAGGAGAAGGCGGAGGCAGAGCGGAGGGCGGCCCTGCAGCGCGCCCACGCTGGCGACGTCCGGCGCCAGATGCAGGAGCAGCGGCAGCGGCAGGCGCAGGAGCGGGCGGCCGCTTTCGAGGAGTACCAGCGGCTGCAGGAGGAGGCCCGGCGGCGCAGCCAGCGCATCACCCAGCTCAAGGAGAAGAAGATGCAGGAGCTCAGGTGCTGCTCCGTCAGCTCCTGCTCACTCGCCCCATCCCCAAGTCCTGTCCCGATTTCCCACCGCGTCCCGACCCCCTGAGCCACCCCGCAGGTTCCTCTCCGTCCCCTCCAGACGGGACCTGCTCTGAGGCCGTGCTCCTGGCGTGGCACGGGGTGCCTGAGGATTTCTCTCCTCCGCAGAGCCGCCGGCATCCCCGAGAAGTACTGCGCCCAGGTGGAGCGGCGGGCCTTGAACCGGGCAGGTGCAGCCCCCGAGCAGGCTCAGCCCCACGGGGAGCGGGGCGAGGAGCAGAGCGCTGCTCCGCCGGCAGCGAGGGAGCTGGGGTTCACTTAGGCAGAGGTTTCTGCAACAAGGTGTTTATGGAGCAGCCAGCATCGTCCGTTCTTCTCTTGCTTCGCACATGCAGGCCAGGGGCTGGGGTGGTTCAAATGCCCCCGGGGCAGAGATCGCCCCTTGCCCACTTCCCCACCCCTGCTGGGGGATGCCAGAGTTTGGCCCATGTCCGTGGAGGGGACAGGAGCGTCCCCGGCCCCTGGGTTCTTCCTCAGGTGGGTCTCCGTGGGCCGTGCGCCTGCTCCTCCACACGCAGCCCAGCCCTGGCTGCCCGTGGGTGCGGGGCCGTCACGGTCACCCTGCATCCGCCCTGGAAGTGCCACTGCCTCACCGAGGTGTCACCGCGAGGCCCCGTGGCAGTGGCCTTCTGCAGGGGCAAAGCAAAGAGACTGCAGCATGATGCAAACATTAAAAAAAAAAAAAGGCCCAAAAAAAACATTCAGACGGACTGGCAGCTTCAGAGGGCTGGGATCCCATAGGAGTGGCTCTGATTAATTGTCCGAGCAGCTGAAAAAAATAAGAGAGCTGGCACAGGCAAGACTGCCCAGGGCAGGGAGATGGCGCGGGGCACCAGTGCCATACCCAGCACCTGGGCTGGGTAAAAAGGGAGCAGGAAGGAGCTGTGGCCTCTTGTTCTCCCTTCCCCATCTCCTCCAGCAGCTGTGACCCCAGGTGGGGACACAGCCAGGCTCCACAGGGCTGCAAGACCCTTTGGGGACAGCAGGGCAGCCCCGAGACCCAGCCACCAAGCTCCCCGGTTCCGTGGGGCTTTGGCGAGGAGCAGATCCGCGGTGCTCAGCACCAGGCTCTCCTCCCCGTGCCGCTGACCCCGGTGGCCACCTCTGGCCGTGTCACTCCCGGTCACTGCCTCGGCCAAGGAGTCACAGCCTCGTTCTAGGCCAGGCTCAGCCCCAAGGGTTTCCAAGCCACCACGCCGAGGGGACCGTGACCACCGGCGGGGGCCAGCCGGGGTGGAGCAGTCTCTCCCCACCCTTCCTGCACGAGCGGGGCTCCGAGGAATGCGGGAGTCACCGGCTGGGGAGCCAGCGCCGTGCCGGCACCGAGCCCCGAGCCGGGTGAGCCACGGCCCCGTCACGGCGGGGAAGGCCCCAGCAGCAGGGGGGGGGGGACGGACCCAGCCCCTCGCCCCCTCGGTGTCGCCCCGGGGCTTGGCCACGGCCCCCAAAACACAGACGCGGCACAGCACGTGCCCGCAATTCCCGGCGCGAGGCGGGCAAGGGTTAACTGGCAGCGGGGAGCTGGGTTTGGGGACAGTAAATGGAGCAGCTCGTGGCCTCGGGGAGCATTTGGGACCGGCTGGGAGGTGCCGCCCGGCCGGCTCGGGCAGTGGCGAGCTGGAAAGCACCGGCGGAGGCCGAGCTGTGCCGCGGGGCAGTGCGCGGGTGCGCTGGGCACTGACCGGAGCAGCCCCACCAGGGGTTGGGGACGTGGGTGCAGAGCGGTCCTGGCTGGGGGCTCCCAAAGGGCTGAGCAGCCCCCGAGGGGCTTCTGCCACCTCCGGAGCATCCCTGTCCCCAGGTCCTGCGCCCACCGCAGAGCAGCCTGGTCCCTGTCTCTGCCACCTGCTCAAGAGCATCCCTGACCCCAGCTCCTCTGGGCCACCACTGAGCATCCCTGTCCCCAGTCCTCCATCCCCACTGCTGAGCATCCCTGTCCCCAAGTCCCCTGTCCTCCTGCAGCACATCCTTGTCCCCAGCTCCTGTCCTCGGATCCCAGCAGCCTTCATCCCCTCTCTTCCTCCCCTCCAGCTCCCCAAGTCGCCCCGCTCGGTGCTGCGCGTCCCCTGCACAGAGCATGGCCGGGCCTTGTGCTGCCCCCATGATGTCCCCATGTCCCCATGCAGCGAGCTGTGGCCCGGGACACCGCATCCCACCCATGCCACCAGCACCGGCGGGGGTCTCGGTGGCCACCATGGTGCCTGCGGCATCCCCGTGCCCGCTCACCAAGGGGGCAGGACTGGAGGAGGGATCTGCGGGAGCTTAAGCCCATGGTCAAACCACACCTTTAAGCTCCTGCAATCGCCCCGAGTCCGGCTCTAGCACCAAAAGCCTTTTGGGACCTGTGTGGGGCCAAGGCGGCATCGCCATGGGGTCGCGGTGCTCGGCCGCGCTCGGGATGCTCCCGATGGGTCCCGGGTGGACTTTTCCCACTGGCCACGCTCATCCCAGAGCTGCCCACCCCAGGGTGCCGGCCACCGTGGGTCTGCAGCCCCCAGTCCCTGCCCAACTCCTCCAGATGGGTGCCCTGGAGCACCCTGGTGCCCCCAGCCCCCCAGTGCTGCAGCCCCCAGCCCGATTCTGGCTGGATGGGAGCCCATAGCATGGCAGCGCTTAATTACCAGGTAGGGAGTGGAGCAGGGCGGCATCGCTCACGCACAGCTTGGAGCCACTCAGTCATCCCAAAGGCATCCGCCCCACAGGGAGGAGCGCCCCGGCCCAGCATGTAAAAGCGGCCCCGCACGGCCGGGCTGCTTCGTCGCCTCGGAGCCTCCTCTGCTCCCGCTCCTCCTCACCGCCCGGCACGGCTGCAGCGTCATGGCAGGGCACGGCGCCGGCCTGCTCCTGCTCCTGGGTCTCATGCCAGGTAGGCGCCGCTGGTCCCTGCGCTCCTGCGGAGATGCCACCGAGGATGGAGAGGTGGCTGCCCGGCCGCAGGGCACCCAAGGGTGCCAGGGTGGATGCACCCCACGGGCAGCAGAGCGCCAGCATCTGGAGCCGGCCGTGTCCTGGCACCCGTTGGCCACACTGCGTCCGAAGGCAGGCGGGTGGCACAGAGCCCACTGTGGCCCTTTGTCCCCGGAGGCTGCCAGCACCCATGGGTGCTCAGTCCCACCGGGACACCCAGCCCCCGTGGGTGCTAAATGCCAGCAGATGTGCCCCAGTGGGTCGGGTGCTGCAGGGGTGTGGGTTGCGGTGCCGTGGGGTGCAGGAGCGCGGTGCCCAGGAGCTGCCCAGACGATGCCACGGTGCCTTTCTCTCCGCAGCTCTCCTCCTGGCCGTAAGGATCAACAGCAAGGGCCGGGAGGTGCTGTACCTGGCCAAGGGTGACTCGGTGAAGCTGGGCTGCCCCTATGTCCTCGAGCCTGAAGACAACGGTCCCCAGGGCGTGGGGATCGAGTGGATCCAGATCACGCCCGAACGGACCGGTCCAGAGAATGTGGTGAGTGTCCCCCAGCCACGGAGGGCTCCAGGTCCGTGTGGGGCCATTCTGCAGCTGCCCCCAACCCATGGGGCTGTGGGGGGCAGGAGGGGTGGAGGAGGGATGGGGATGGAGGGATGGGGCAGGAGGGATGAGGCAGGAGAGACAGAGCAGGAGAGATGGAAGAGAGATGGGGCAGGAGGGGTGGAAGAGGAATGGGGCAGGAGGGGTGGAGGAGGGGGGATGGAGTGGGAAGGATGGAGCAGGAGAGATGAGGCAGGAGGGATGGAGGAGGGATGGAGCAGGAAGGATGGACCTGGAGGGATGGAGCAGGAGAGATGGACAAGGTGAGATGGGGTAGGAAAGATGGAAAAAGATGGAGGGATGGAGCAGGCATTCAGGGACAAGCAGGACATTCAGGGACAAGCAGGACAGGCAGGGCAGGCAGGGTCTGGCAGAGCAGGGGAGGACCAGGCAGGACAGGCAGGGCTGCAGCAGTATCGTGCGAGGAGCAGGCAGGGCAGGGAAGGAGCAGGCAGCGTCGTTCCCTCCCTGTTCCCCCCCCCCCCCCCCCGGGGGTTCCCCTGCCCATCCTCACCCCTATGTTACCCCCCCCAGTTCCTGTCCTACCACGACCACCACGTCAACTACGGCAGCGGCTCGGGGCTGCAGGACAGGGTGGCCTTCGTGCAGAACGACCCGGGGCAGCACGACGCCTCCATCCGCCTGGCCGACCTGCAGGTCTCCGACACCGGCACCTACCAGTGCCGGGTGAAGAAAAACACCGTGGCGGTGCACGAGGTCATCGTCACCGTGCAAGGTGAGCCCCCCGAGCCCCTCCCCGATGGTGGCGGCCACGGTGGCCCCCCCCGGTGCTCCCGGTGCTCCCGGCGGTGACGGTGTCCCTTGCCCCGCAGAGAAGCCGGCCACCCCGCAGTGTTGGACCGAGGGGGAGCTGATCGAGGGGAGCAGCATCCTGCTGCGGTGCTACAGCCGAGGGGGGGCCTCGCCGCTCGCCTACCAGTGGGCCAAGCTGGCCGACGGCTACGGTGGGAGCCGCCTGCCCCATGGGACCATCCAAGGTGGGTGCTGGGGGCTCTGAGTGGGGAGGGAGGTGTCCAGGGTGGGTGCGGGGGGATGTCTGGGGGGGGGGGGTCTGTGCCTATGGGTGCTCACGGCTGTGTGTGCTCCCGTGTCTGTGTGCCCCCATGGCTGTGTGATCCCGTGTCTGTGTGCATCCGTGTCCATCCGTGTGCGTGTGCATCCATGTCCATGCACGCCCATGTCCATGTGTGCGTGCATCCATGGCCACGTGCACACCTGACCACGGATGCTGGAGTTTGTGTTCCCATGTCCGTGGGCACGCATGTCCGTGGGTGTCCACGCATGGGCACGTGTGTGATGGTCTGGGTGCCTTGTGCGTGGGTGCCATGTCCACATGCACCCATGCTCACCCACATCCATGTGCTCCCACATCCGTGTGCTCCCATACCCGTGTGTTCCAACATCCGTGTGCTCCCACAGCCGTGTGTTCCCATGTCTGCGTGTTCCCATGTCTGTGTGCACCCGTGTCCGTGCATGCCTGTGTCCTTGGGTGCCCATGTCCCCGTGCAGCCATGTCGCTGTGCTCCCTGTCCCTGTGTGCCTGCATCCGTGTGCACCCTGCCCGTATCTGGCTGCAGCTGTGTGCATGTCCCCGTGCACCCACGTTCACGTGCACACGTGTCCACATGTTCCCGTGTCTGTGTGCAGCCATGTCTGTGTGTGTCTCTGGGCACCCGTGTTCCTGGGCACCCGTGTTCCTGTGTCCCTGTGTGTCCGTGTCCCTGTGCAACCGTGTCCGTGTGTACTCATGTCCCCATGTCCCTGTGCCCCGTGTCCCTGCACCCCCACGCTGAGGGTGCCGTCTCTCCCGCAGGACGTGCTCCTGGCGACCTTCTGATCCGTAGCCTGACCGAGGTGCACGCTGGCGTCTACCAGTGCCGCGTCACCAACCGCGTGGGCTACGCCGTGTGCCAGATCAACCTCGGCCTCTCACCAAGTAAGTGCCACCACGGGGGGGGGAACGGGATGGGACGCATGGGCAGGGGGCTGCTGGGGGCTGGCTCCGTGCGCCGGGTGCCACCGGCGGTGCGGTGACGTGGGGACAGCCGGCGGGGAGGCCGGCGGTGACAGGCTGTGCTCCCACGGCAGGAGGCGGAAGGCAGGCGGGCATCATCGTGGGCTCCATCCTGGGCTCCCTCCTGCTCCTCAGCCTGCTGGGGCTCCTCATCTGGGCCCTCATCTGCCGCTACCGCCGCAAGGAGTGCCAGCGGACCTGCAGCGACTGCAGGTGAGGGGCGCGGGGACGTGGGGACAGGGGTGGGCGCCAGCAGAGCCAGCAGGACCCGATGGGTGCCACTGGGCACTGCTGGGACCACTGGGGACCCATGGGCACAGCTCGGGACCGACCGGCATCGCTGGTGCCACCAGGCACCGATGGCCACCACGGGTCACCCGTGGGTGCCACCTGACACAGGTGGGGACTGGGGGGCACTAGTGGGTGCCACCAGGCTCTGATGGGTGCCAGTAGGCACCGATGAGCACCGAAGGGTGCTTTTGGGTGCCACAGGTGGCACTGACAGCAGCCAGCAGGGTGCTGGGGGGGGGGGGGGGGGGGGGGGTGTGGGTGGGGGGGCACCCAGGGGTGCCATTGGCCCTGACAAGCAGCACGGGGTGCTGCTGGTTGCCAGCGGGCGCTGCTGGGAACCTCCTGGCACCTTTGGGTGCTGATGGGTGCCCGGCGGGGGGGGGCTCCCCTCTGCCTCCCTCCGCAGGAGCAGCACGGGGGGCACCATGACCCGCGCCTGCAACGTGTGCGCCCACCACAGCTACTCGCCCCATGGCATCAGCTACATGCAGTGCCAGCACGGCGACGGCGACGAGCGGGCGGCTGCCCTCATGTGCAACGACGGCATCCGGCACCAGGTCGCCTGCCCGGCTCTGTAACCCCCCCACGCTGGCCCCACGCGCCCCCGATTCGGCTCAATGTGTGTGTACGGGGCGGGGGGAGCCCCGGCCAGCCCCGGCGCGGGGCTGCGCTGCCGGAGCTCGCCGCGAAAATCGAAGCGGGGACCCTGGCTCCCACCCCCCCTTCCCGAAACAGCCACGACCTCCGAGCAAAAGTCGCCGTTTGGGTTCATCCTTCTCCTCTTGGCGTTGAATTTTGTTTTGTTTTGTTTTGTTTCGGTTTTTTTTGGCCTTTTTTTTTTTTGTATCTCCCCCGCCCCCTCCCCAGCGATATTTATTTTGTGCCTGCTCGGTGCGGGGCAGCCACGCGCCAGCCCCCCCGCCCCAAACCCCCCCCCCAAAAATCGCCTCTGGCCCGGCGCCGCGGGCGCCCCAGGATTGGCTTCAGCAATTTTGCCTTGATTCGAGACGAGCCGCCACCGTTGGCACCAGGATTCGAAGTTTGGGGAAACAAACCAAAAAAAAAAAAAAGAAAGAAAAGAAAAGAAAGGAAAAAAAAAAAAAAAAAAGAAAAAAAAAAAAAAAAAAAGGAATTGCGAAAAGAAATAAACCAAAGTGAACCAAGCGCGGCCCCGACGCATTTTCCCGGGGGGGGGTTAAGGGGGTGGTGGGGATTTTTTGGCATGGGACCGGTGGCACGAGCTCATTATGGGATGGGAGGTTGAAAGCTGCCGTGCTTGGTGCCGGGGACCTGGCACGGCGGTGGCAGCGCCCGTCCCGGTGTCCTGCTGTGGCTGCTGCTGATGCAACCCCGCAGCACCCATGGGTGCTCTCCGGGGTGCCCCACGCCAGGCCGGGGTGGGGCAGGGGACGGTGACAGCTCAGGGACAGCTTTGGACAGGGAGTGGGGCAGACTCAGAGGGCCTGCAGCCAGGATGCCCTAACCCTAAACCCTGTAATCCTTGCCTTAAACCCCAGCCTGCCCCTAAGGCTGCCCCCCCTGTAAGAATAACCCCTGCCCTCACCCTAACCCTGACCCTGACCCTGAATCTAACCCCAATCCTGAATCTAACCCCAATCCTGTCCCCAGGATTAGGGACAGGACGGGACGAGATGGGTTGGGATGGGACAGGACAGGAGTGGAGGGGACAGGACGGAATGGGACGGGACGGGATGGGACGGGACGGGACGGGACGGGATGGGATGGGATGGGATGGGATGGGACAGGACTGGAGGGGACGGGATGGGACAGGACAGGACAGGACGGGACGGGACGGGACGGGATGGGATGGGACGGGACAGGACCAGAGGGGACAGACAGGACAGGACGGGCAGGTCAGACCGGCCCCACCACGGTGTCATGGGGCAGGGGCAGAAAGTCCGGTCCCGGACAAAGGCCGGGGCAGGCGGTGGTGGCCATAAAAGCCTGGCGGAACAAAGGCGGCCGCGGCTGCTTCGTGGCCAAGCTGCCCGCAGTGGGTGGCCCCACGCCGGAGGCTGCCTGGCTCCTTGCCATCGCCCTCGCCTGCTGCCATCACACCGAAGGCAGCCGGGTGGGCGCTGCGCCCAGCTCCGTGCCCGGCTCCAAGCCCCTTGGCCACAGCCAGGCCTGGGGGGGGGTCACAGGGATGAGGGGTAACAGCCCTGGTTGGGGACCACGGCACGGCACAGCATGGCACGGCATGGCACGGCATGGTACAGGATGGTAAGGCACCGAATGGCATGGCATGGCACGGCATGGCATGGCATGGCACAGCATGACGTGGCACGGCACCAAATGGCATGGTATGGTATGGCACAGCATGGTACAGCACCAAATGGCACAGCATGGTACAGCCTGGTACATGGCATGGCACAGCATGACATGGCACAGCACCAAAAGGCATGGGATGGTGCAGCACCAAATGGCATGGGATGGCTTGGCATGACATGGCACAGCACCAAATGGCACGGCATGGCATGGCACAGCACAGCATGACGTGGCACAGTACCAAAAGGCATGGCATGGCACAGCATGACATGGCACAGCACCAAAAGGCATGGCATGGCACAGCATGGTACATGGCATGGCACAGCACCGCACAGCACAGCTTGGCACGGTCCTTTCCCCCCGGCCATTTACACCCCCCCAAGGTCCCCAAGACCTAGCCCTGAGCTCCCCAAGGGACTCCATGGCACCAGCATCTCCAGCACCCACACCCCCAGCACCCACAGCACCAGCACCCCCAGCACCCCCAGCACCAGCACCCAGGGCACCCATGGCACCAGCACCCACAGCACCCACACCCCCAGCACCCACGGCACCAGCAGCCATGGCACCCACGGCACCCACGGCACCAGCACCCACAGCACCCACACCCACAGAACCCACAGCACCAGCACCACCAGCACCCATGACACCCACGGCACCCACGGCACCCATGGCACCAGCACCTACGGCACCCATGGCACCCACGGCACCAGCATCCACGCACCCAGCACCCACAGCACCCCGTAGGGGTGGCCCCGCCCCTCCACATTTGACCACGCCCCCTTCTGTCTTGGCCACGCCCCTTCCCCACGGCCGCCAGGGGGAGCGCGCTGCCCGGGGCGGGGGGGCTGCCCCGAGGGGAGGGGTCACGTGGTGGCGGTTGCTAGGAGACGAAGGACGCGGCGCATGGCGGGGCGCTACGGGGCGGGGCAGGTGGGGGGGG
>CM021755.1:493030-504641 GCA_011075105.1 Heteronetta atricapilla | reverse complement strand
CCCCAATTCCCGACCCCCCCCAACCCCCCCACGCCCTCTCCCCCAGCGCCCCTCCCCACGGGTCGGCCCCACGCAGCTCCTGGCCGATGACCGCGGGCACCTTCTCCCCTCCGTGCCCCGCTCCCAGGTGAGTTCCTCAGCCTGCGCCCCCCACCCCCGGGCGCAGCACCCCCCAACCCCCCCCCCCCCCCCCCCCCCCCCACCCCCCCCCCCCCCCCCTTCCCCCCGTTTTTCCTGCCAGGCCTCCCCCTGGGGCACGTTTTTGGGGACGTGGGACATGCCCCCGAGGATCCCCCCCGCCAAGCTGAACCTCACGGCACGCTCGCCCGCCGCTGCCTCCCGCCTCACCGGCTGGCTCCGCGCCTCCGCCGCCCTCACCGGCGCCTGCAACGGCCTCCGGGCCGAGGTCACCGGCAAGGTGGGTGCCCCTCAGTGCTGGGGGCCTGGTCCCCCGGGTGACACACACCGGGACCCCTCGCTTTGGGGTGGCGAGAGAGGGTTTTCGGGGCTGGGAGCTGATTTGGGGGGAGTTTTGTGCAATCTGGGGGGGGAAAGGGGAGGTGGGCACGGGGCTGGAGCTACGGGGGGACGGTGTGGGGCTGCGGGGACCTCTCTCCTCCCGTGGGATGCTGCAGGGAGGGTCCCCCCCCACCTCCCCACCCGGTGCCGCCATCTCCCCTCGCTCCGGGCACAGGGCTCCCCGCGTCCCCCCGAAGCCGGGCTCGTGCTCGTGGCGGTGCCGGCAGGAGGAGCTCCCAGCCCGGAGCAAACCTTGGAGCACCGGGGCTGGTGCTGAGCTGCTCCCAGAGCCCCCTTTTCCAGCAGCCGTGGCGCCTTGATCCCCTCCGCTCCTCTCACCCCTCTCCGCCACCCCACGTCCCCGTGTTTGTGAGCAGGGCGTAACGCAAATCCCCCTCACGCAGCCCCAGGGGCCTTGGTCGGACCCAGGAGCTTCCAAGGAGCCTTCGAGGAGCGGCCGGGGGTCGGGCGAGGGTCCCCGGGGTGCTCAGCCCTCTCCCAAATCGCCGCCGGAGGAGCAGCCGGGCAGCGACGCCGCGGTGCCGCTCTGCCGTAAGCCCAGCCTCATGGATGTCCGCGTGGAGCGGGACGCGGCGCCGGAGCCACCGGCTTCGTGCCAGCCTCGCTGCGAGGACGAGCAGGGGTCAAGGAGCCCGACCGGGGTCCTGAGCTCCCCGCAACCTGGCCTGGCGGATCCCGGGGACGTCGCTGCACCCCAAATCCCAGCCTCGGCCGCTGCGAGGGAGGCTGGGCCGCAGGGAAAGGGATCGGCATCGCTGCGCCGGGGGCTTTGAGCTGCCGGGGCTCCCCTCGGCCCCAGTCCTGCAGCTCCCGCGAGCCGGTTCCCAGCAGAGATCCAAAAAGCACCCGGGGGGGGCAGGAGAGCGCTTCACAGCGCACCGAGCGAGGCCGGTGCCGAGCGGTTGTGTTTTGACAGCAATTGGAAAAATAGAGGTTTAAAAAAAGAAAACCACCGCAGAACTCCCGCTGTTCGCTCTCGGGGGCCGTGCCCTCCCCGTGCCGTGTCTCCTCCGCTCATCCCCTTCACTGGTGTCTCGTTCCTTGGGGTTTCACCTGCAGCTCCCGGTGCTCAGCACCACACAAACCCCGTTACCGTCAGGACCCCGTCCCGTGGGGCTCCCCACCAGCAGGGAACTGGGGGGGGGGCAGCGGGGACGGATCCTGCACCGCTGGCGGGAGGGAAATAAAGCCTGCGAAGCGCAGCCCGGAGGCACAGCGAAGGCTGAACTTCGTTAGCAGCTGGCACGCCTGACAGAATAACTCATCAGCAAGCAGAAGTGGCCTCCGAATAAAAGCCGCTTCGGCAGCTGCAGGAAGTAATTGGTTTCAAGTTAAAATACAGCCGTTTTCACCCAGAAAATTGCTCCTGCTGGGGCACAGGAGCCGTACTGAAAGGGATTCGGCAGCGCGTCCCCTCCCTCTGCCGCGGTGACAGCAGAGAGGTTTCTCATCTCCTCCTCGGGGCGAGGAGGCCTCCTGCTAATTAGAGGGTGGTGAGCTCTGCCGGGCAGGCGAGAGGCTGAGCGGGAGGGAAGGGGCTGGGGGTGCACGCAGCCCCCCCCGGCCACCTCTTTATCAGAGCAGCTCCCCCCCCGCAAGCCCGCGGAGAGCAGATGTTCCCCGCACAGCCGGCGTCTGGCCGGATGCTGCGCACGGGAAGGAGGCCGAGACCCTCGCTGGGATGGGAAGTGGGGCAGAGCTCATCTCCGGGCAAGGCGAACCTTAAAAACGGGCAGATTGCAGCAAAAAGCCGCGCTCTGAGCACGGGTGTCCCAGCGCAAACATGGCCCAGGTAGGAAATTCCTTTCTGCTGGGCTGGCAGCGCTCGGCGAAGCAAGCCCTGAGCCAAACTCCAAAGTTCAGGCGCTGCACCTGGCTCTCCAAACACAGCCAAGGGTTTGTTTTTCCATCCCGGCTCCTCTGGGAAGCTGCAGCTCCCTTAGCCTCAGAGCAACCCCCCCCTTTCTTGTCCAACTCCTCAGCGAAGAGCCGAGCCCGAACGCGTGTGAAGGATCGAGGCTGCTTTATTGCAAAGGTGGGCGATAAAGAAGCGCTGAGCCGACAAGCGCCGGGAAAACCACGGCCCAACGGGAAAACTGGACGTGGCAGGGGCTGCCGAGCCCCAAATCTGGCTGAATTAGAACCATTTCGATGGCAAGGAGTCGGGATCGAGCACCGTGGTGGCACGCGGGCAGCCCAGACATCCCCGTCCCCGCACGGGTGCAGGCGTTGGCAGCCGTGCCCGCTCTCCCTCCCCTGGCACGGGGCTGCCCTCAATGCAGACGGTTGTCCTGCGCCGAGCCTACACGCGTGCTGCCGGCCTCCCCGAGCCCACTCGGTGCCGTAGGGACACAGATCCGGCATTGTCCCAAGCTCGGGGACAGGGCAGAGAAAAGAACCGCCCTGGAGTTTGCTCGGATTAAATCGGGGGGCTCTCGGGAGCGCGACACGAGCCCCCTCGTCCTGGCCCGTCCCCCCTCCCCGTCACGAGGCGGCCAGCTGGGCGCAGCGCTTCGTCTGGGCTAAGAAAAAGCAACTCTGATCATCCGCGAGATTCGGGAGCAGGGGAAGCGCCCCCTGCCCCAAAGGCTTCTAGTTCCTCGGGAGTCTGTGTCCCCCCCACCCGCCTCCCTCTCCTCGTGCAGCCCCAGGCGGGCCAGGACGGAACAAATCTTCCAGAAACCGGGAGGCAGCGAGCGGGAGGAGCCTTCACAGGGCCGCGAGGCCCGCCGAGGAGAGCAGGGTCAAGATCAGGACCAGCACCCCGGACTGCTGGACCTGGGTGAGCTTGAAGCCCTTCCCCAGGTCCCAGGCCTGTGGGGAGAGAAGAGACAGCGGAGTTAGCGCAGCGGGACACGGACAGGCCCTCAGGGGCTGTGCCAGACGCAGGTGGAGAGGCCCTGCCCTGGTGAAAACCAGCAAAACCACCCCAAAAAGCTGCCTCTAGACTACGGGCTATGAACAGGCACAAGATCCGTCACTGCCAGGAAATGGGCAGGGGTCTCCAGGCTGTGGTGGAGGAAGCTGATCCCTCCCCCTCACCCCCCCACCCAGCAGCAAAGCCGCCCGGGAGCTCTCCCTAATCCCCCGGGGCCGCAGCGCTCCAGGTTTGCTTCAGAAGCGGCAGCTGCTCTCCGCTCGCTTCTCTCCTGCTGACAGAAACAGGTTACGGAGCCCGGCGCAGAGCTGCGGCCGCGCTGGCAGCCCCGGGGCAGAGCCGAGCAGGTGGGGATGAGCCTCGGCTCCCAGCACGTCCGTGAGAACCTCTCGGGGACACCAGAAGGACCCCCGGGGCCTGCAGCCCTCGGGTGCTGCGGACGGGATCCCATCTCCCACCCGATTTTGGCCGGTGAAAGCTGGGTGGCTGAGCTCAGCCGTGGAGCCCCCAACCCAGACCCACTCCCTGTTTATTCCCTTGGCATCACCGACGCGCTGTGCTGCCGAGCTCAGCCGGGGGGGCTAGAGCTGATGGTTTCGTCCTTCGACAATTTAATTGGCAGCCTAATTGCTGTGTGCAGTTAGAGACTTCAGCGCGCATTCAGCTCACGATGCTCTGAGCACGGAGCCGGTTACGACTGCTCCATTTGCCACCAGCACCTCCGAGCGCTCGCTGGGCAGGCGCTGAGGGGCCGCGGGGCAGCGCTGCGGGTGCGAGGACCCTCAGCAGCAGCTCCTCCCGCAGCACACGGCCGCTCTGCACCCCGGCAGCCCGGCCAGGAGCTGCCACCAGCACCTCGCGACGGCCGCTGCTGGGTGCGGGATGCAAACAGCACCAAGCAGCTTCAGCGCCGTCAGCACCCGCGGCGTGAGCCCGCGTCTCCGCACGTGCTGCCGCCGCCCGCGGCAGGAGGATCGCGTCACGCTCCGGGCCGGCTGCTTTTGCAATTTGCTCCCCTCAAACCAAAGCTAGCTGGAGCTGCAGAAACACAAAATCAAGCTACAAAAAGCAGCACGTCTGCTGCTCTTCCCAGCAAGAAACCCTCGGCTCTGCAGCTCCCCCCCTCCTTCGTCCAACACAGGAAGCTCGGCTGAGCAGAGCTGCCTGTTCCACTCCAGCCCGGGGCAGACACCGCGGGTTGCTTTCCGTCACCAGTCCTCTGTGCTGTGTCTTCTGGGCTCATTAAATAGCTCCGCGTTATTTGGGAACATGAGGACGAGGGGGGGAAATGAGCAAAGGGGGGGGAGCTTCTGCCTGCAGGGCCGCGCGGAGCAGGGGATGCTGCAGCTGGCTGTGCCGCCCCGTGAAGCATCAGCGTGGCGCTGCTCCTTGCGACTTAAACATACCCCAAAATAGCTCTGAGGTGATTAATTCTGGTTTCCAAGGGCACCTTCCCAGACTGCGTGCCCGGAGCTCCCCCAGCAGCAGCGGCGGCTTCCCCTCCCTCACTCCCCTGGGCGCACCCGGAGCCCACTCACCAGGTGCCGGATCCCATTCCAGGTGTGGTAGGAGAGGGGGAACGCCAGGGCGAACTTAGCGGAGTAAATGAGAGCAGGGCCCAGGCTGAGCGACTTCACCACGGCCAGGTAGTGGGGAAACTGCTCCGGGAGCAGCAGGGCAGCCAGGCTGAAGAAGGAGACGCCTGCAGGAGACAAAGCCCGCGGGTGAGGCCGGCGGCAGTGGCCCTGTGCTGCCCGCAAAGACCCAGGCACGCAGCAGCACCCTTGGCAGAACCCCGAGGCCCCCAGAGAGGAGCCCCAGGCTCAGGAGCTGCTCTGCACCCATTTTTTTTCTACACTTAAAAGCAACTCCAGACAAATTCGTCCATCCGGCCACAAACCCCACGCAGCGAGGGATGCTCCTGCTGGTCACACACGAGGCCACCTCCACGTCCCCAGTTTGGGGACAGGGCCTGAACCAAAGCGTCAGCAGAGAAAGGAGGGAGAAGGCCTCTCCTGCCCGGTGGCAGCCGTGCTGTGACCCCGGGGTGCTGAGGTCTCCAAGCGGGGCAGCAATGCCCCGAATGTGGGTCCCGCACCGGGGCCGCGTCACTCACACAACGCCCGGCAGGAGCTCAGGCAACAGCAGCGAAACCGGCCCAAAATCAAGGGTAAAGGGACGAGCGAGGCGCGCACCACGAGCTGGGCACCCTTCAGCAACGCCCTCGGACCCACGTCTCGGGGCAGGAGGCCTGAGCTGCCTCGCGCGGGCAGCAGCAGGAGAGGCAGCAGCCAGAGACAGCGTGCCGCGAGCGGCCGCAGGACCCGCTGCGCCTTCCCCCTCCTCGTTTCGAGGCCAAGAGGGTTTTCTGCGGACGGCGCTGCCAAAAGGACGGGAGCGATGGCAGCGAGGCGCCAGCCACGTCGCCAGCTCAATAGCTCCTGATTGCAGCGCCGCACGCACGCTCGGGCGCCTCGGCTGAGGCCGGCACAAGGCAACCAGCTGCTTCCCCCCCCCGCTCAGCCACTCGTCTGCTCAACGGCCTTTGTGTCGGCCCTCCAGAAGTGCCGGAAGGCAGAGGCTCCCGTAATTACAGCCCTCGGCAGAGAGATGAACGCTTCCCCCTCCTCAGCAGAAAGCGATTCTCCTCCGGGCTCCATCGGCGCGGGAAGCGCTGGCTTCCCACCCCGGCCGAGGCCGAGAAACGGCTCCTTTATGCGGCACCACAAAGGGCAGCAGCGGCCCTGCCAGCTCGGGCTGCTGCCAGGGGCCTCGTGCCACGGGGCCAGGCACGTCCCCAGCTCCTGGAGGTAAAACCCCAACCTCTGCGCTGTGGATGGAAGCTGGGGGGCAGGCACAGGTGCTGGCTTTGGACTTCCCAGCCCTCGCTGCCCCCTCTCGCTTCCACCCAGCTGCATTTTTAGGGTGAAGGAGGCGAGGCCTCGGCCTGCGCGTCTCCTCCAAGCCCCTTCGCTCGCTGCTCTCCTGCAGAAGCCAACCCGGCTCCTCCCCCCTCGGCAGCTCCTTCGCGCTGCCGTGAGGGAAATGGAGCAGCCCCGATGGAAACGGAGCAGCCCTGATGGAAACGGAGCAGCCCCGATGGAAACGGAGCAGCCCGTCACAGTCAGGCATCCTCTCCCTCAGCTGAGTCAGATTGCCGGAGGGGGTTTTAGCAGCTCTGATGGCAGTGCCACCTTCTCCTCCAGCAGGATCCCCGGGAAGGCAGCGGGCGCTCCCAGGAAGCTGCGAGACTCTGACGGTGCCAGGGAAAATCCCCAAAGCTGTGCGGGGCTGGCAGCCCTTCCCTCGGGTGGAGGGGGGGGGAAAAAACAGGCATGAAGGGAAGGGCTGAGAGCTGGAGCAGCTTTTGCAGGCTGGGGGTGGGTCTGGAAGGAAGCAGAGCTTAGGGATGGGGGCACGAGGAGATTTGGGCATGGATAAATGGGGAGAAAACCCAAAAACCCGCTGCTGGAGCCAGCGCTGGAACTGGAGGCGAAGGGGGGAAACCTGCGGCCACGTCTCCCAAGCAGCCGGAGGGATCCGGCCCCGCGCCGGCAGCGGGTCGGAGACGCACGCACCTAAGCTGAGCGCGACGCCGGTGCCCCGGTGCGTGATGGACATCGCCATGGGCAGCGACCACCTGCAAAACAAAGCGAGCTCGTCAGCCAAACGGGGCACGAGGAGCGGGGGGAAAGCGGGGGGAAAGCGGGGGGAAAGCGGGGCCCGCCTGTTCCTAGAGAGCTCGGCGCGGCCGGGCGGGCCTGCACTCGGAGCTATTCAAGGAATCCAGCTCGAGCGAGAGCGGAGAGCCGGGGGAATGTGCAGAGGCAGCTTGGGAATGGCAAAGGGCGCTGGCACGGCTCGGGGAAGGGGAAGGGCGTCTGCCGAGAGCTCCAAGAGGGTGCAACAGGAGGCTGAGAAGGGTTTTAGGAACAGAGGGGCAGGGGCCGGGCACCCAGGCTCGGAGCTAAGTGAGGGAACGCGGAACAGTGACAGAAGCGGCCCCAAAAAAGCCATCCTCCCCCCCTGGTGAGGGAGAGGCACGGCTCTGGGAGGGGGAGGTCACCCGTCCCCAACGCCCCGTGTGAAAAAATGAGTTTTAAAAACCCCGCGGGGCACCCGGGGGCGTGCTGCCCCCCCGCCCCCAGCTCGCCTGAAGCGCCTGGGGAAACGCACGCAGGGGTCGGGGCTGCCCCCAGAACTCAGAGCCCAGCAGCGTCCCCGCGTGCAGCCCTTACTTGTAGATGGTGACGTGAGGGGACAGGGGCCGGCTGGACTTGGTGTTCTTCTCCCAGAAGCGAGCCATCTCCTCCTTGGCCGTCGTCGCCATCGGGACAACGCTGCGAAGAGAAGAGGGGGCGGGAGGTGAGGGGGGAAGGGGGGGGGCTGAGATCCCGCAGCAATTACGCTCAGCCCCATTTAGCAGAAAATCACCGTTCCCTCCCTGAGCCCGACAGCACGGGGGAGGATTTGCGGCTCCCGGCCCTCCGGGGTGACGCAGGGCGGCAGGGGGTGGCCGAGGGCCCCCCACCCTTGATTTACCCCCAGCCCCCCCGTAAATAGGCCGCGCGCTGACGGCGCCGCGTGCTAAGAGCCCGGCCGACACCCGGCGGGGATGGGGCTGAGTTATGAGGAGGACAGGAAGCACACGAGCCCCCGCGCCTCGGCCACGATGCCCCGGGGGAGAATTGGATCCCGTTACCCCCCGGAAACCCTCGCACTCACTGGCGCACGGGGAAGCCGGGGCCGAGCCGAGCCAGCAGGCATCGCCGACCGACGCATCTGCAAGAGAGGTGGGGAAGGTTCGTGAGCGCCGACGCAACGCCGGGCAGGGAATTCACCAGTTTGGGGGTTTGTGCCTTAAAATCAGGTTCAAGGTGTGAGATCGGGGCTGTTCCTAAACCTCTGAGCTCTTACGGCGAGACCTGACACCGAGCCCTGACACCGAGCCTCCAGACCCCGCCCGCGGGTTCGTTCTTTATGATACCCTGTAATTAGCCGCAGGGTAATTAGCCTCGTCAGCTGTAACAGCTCGTTTGTACGAGGGACTGAACTGTGTCCTGATCTCAGGGCTGCGCCAGGCAGCCCGGTGCTCGCTCTGCTTGCAGCCATCAGCGGGGCGGGCGGCACACGTCCCTGGAACGACACCTGCGGGGCTCCGCGGGCCAGCTGCTCGAGGCCACCGCTGTCCCCGCGCCCGGAAGGGTGACATCGCCCCTCGGCTGGCACCGGGGGGGGGTGGCAGGTCAGTGCCCCAGCCCGCCGCACGCAGCCTTTCGGCCACGCCAGCGCCGCGGGGGGGAGGTGAGAAAGGATTTTGTGGCGCCCCGAGGAGTGGGAGCCGCGGCACGGCGCAGCTCGAGCGCTTGCGGAGGTGGAGCTGGAATCTCCGGCGGCCGCTCACGGCGCTCCCGCTGAGGACGGAGCACAAAAGGCAGCGCCGAGCTTCCCCGGGGGCCACAGTGGGAACATGGGGCAATGCCCGGCTTCGTTAGCGGCGGCAGGTTAACGAAGCTCCGCCGCTCTTCGGACGTCCCGAGGACACGGCTGGGAAACATCTCGGGGTCAGCCCTGGGCCAGGTGTGAGCACATAACAAAGGCCGTTGTTCGGAAGCGCTGCGAGTTCCGTTGTAAATGATCCGAGGGCTGTTTTCTCTCAAAATCCTCCTCCAGAGGCAGGGCTTGAAGCTCTGCAGGTCCCCAGGACGCCGTCGCAGCTCGGGACGCGCGCGGAGCCCAGCTTGAGCTCGTCGCGCTGCGGCTGCTGCCTGCCGAGCGCCGCCGGCTGCGGGGCTCTCGGGTTCCAAATTTCCACCATCTGTGTTCAGCCACCGTGGGAAAAACCCGACCCAGGAGATTCTGGTGCAATAAAAAACAGCCTCGGTACGGCCCCGCTGAGGAAACCTTCCCGGACACGGCCTCGAGTTCAACAAAAGCCTCCCCGAAAACTCGGCTGAGCCGCAGGGGGGAGGAAGCGGCGGCAGCCAAGCCCCCACCCAGCCCCCCCGTCACCCCCAGGAGACCCCCAGAAATTTTAAAAAAGCCTCAGAAAGCTCCAGGAGCCCTCCCAGCCGCTCCCCGGGGTGGGCAGGGTGCAGCAGACGGGGCTGTTGCTCCCCAAAACCTCCTCGCCACCTCCCCGCCCTGCGCCCCCGGCGCTCGCAGCTCAGCCAGGCCGGGGGGGGAGCAGCCCCGAGACCCCCCCTGCTCCAGGGCAGGGGAGAGGAGGCGAATAATTAACCTGTGCCCGCAGGTTATTAATTATCGAGGCGCCTCTCACGCCCTCTCCGTCCTCTTTTCCAGCCTCCCTCAGCTCCTCGGGAGCTGCTGGTGCTGGAGGAGGGAGCTCAGGCCCCGAAGCAGATAAAACACAGCACAGCCGCGCTGCTCCTCCCCGGCAGCGGCTCCCCGTCCTCTCGGCGTCATTTTCATGGTGGTTTCTTTACTCGCAGAGCATCGCAGCTTGCAAAACGTCCCCCTGCACCTCGGCGACCACGGTCACAGCGTGCCCAGGCCCCGTCCCCTCCATCATCTGTCCTGCTCTGAGCTGCTGCATCCGCTCCGGCTCCACAGAATCCCAGAATCCCAGAATTTCAAGGTTGGAAAGACCTCAAGGTCACCGAGCCCAACCTCTGACCCACCACTAACAGTCCCCACCAAACCACATCCCCAAGCTCTGCATCTAAACGGCTTTTAAAGCCCTCCAGGGATGGGGACTCCACCACCCCCCTGGGCAGCCCGTTCCGATGTCTGACAACCCTTTGGGTAAAGAAGTTCTTCCTAACACCCAACCTAAACCTCCCCTGGCGCAACTTGAGCCCATTCCCCCTCGTCCTGTCCCCAGGCACGTGGGAGCACAGCCCAACCCCCACCCTACAGCCTCCCTTGAGGTACCTGTGGGGTGCCATAAGGTCACCCCTGAGCCTCCCCTTGGGGCTGAACCCCCCCAGCTCCCTCGGCCGCTCCTCGTAGGACGGCTCCCGGCCGTCACCGGCCGTTTCCTGCCCCAGCGCCGCCGGACGCGCTCTGCCCTATAACAAAGCCGAGCCCTCAAGCGGCAGTGCGCAGGCCTGAGGGCGCCCAGGCCGGCCGCCACCTGCGGGAGGGGACAAAGAGGCAGGTGACAGCTCGGGGACAGCGGGAGCTGGTGGGGGGACTCAATAATTTGAGGGGTTTCTCCCCCTGCACCCAAAGGAGACGCCGGGGCCGGCTCTCGAGGAGCGGCAGCTCCGCGTCGCATCAGCGGAGGCCGGCGGCATCTCTCTGGTGCCACAGCTCTAGGAAAATCGCTCGGATTTCACCACGAGAGGCGATCAAAGACGCTTTTGTCACCGGCCGGCAAGAAGCAGGCAGGAGGGGACGGCTTCAAAGCAGGGACCTCGCTTTCCTCTCGTTTCGTTTCGTCCCGGGCCGCGATCGCGCTGGAGCGCGCCGGGGAGCTCCGCTTTTCAGCAAACCGCCCCAAAAAAGCTTCCCCCCAAAAAAAGCCCGACACCCCCCCCCCCACGCCGCCTCAAAGGGACCACGGGAAGGGGGCGAAATCCCCGAAATCCAGCTTCAGAGCGGGCACCAAAGAGCCCGACGGCCGCGAGCGGCGGCGGGAATAAAACTCGTGAGGAACAAAGGCGAGCAGGCGCCTTCCTGCGGCAACCCCCTGGCCCCCCAGGGCTCGTCCCGGGGGATATTTGGGGCTATTCCTGCGGGGGGGGGGGGGGCAATTTCACCAATTCCCCATAAATTTGGGCTCACCTCAGCCAGGCAAACCCCGGCCCCCAACTCCCCGCCCCTAGGCCGCAGGGCACCGGCCCCGTGCTCCCTCTTCCCACCGCTTCTCACCCCAAATCCGCCTGCTCCCGCGGGTCCCAGGGACCCCCAGTCCCCCCCCCCCCCCGGTGTCAGCGGGGCCCGGCCCCAGGGCGCTGGAAGTCCCGCAAAGCGCTGTTCTCACCCCAAAATGCAGCCCCGATGGGGGGGGGGGTTGTCCCGGGGTGTCCCGGGCTGTGGGACGGGGAGGGACACGGGGGGACACGGGGACACGGGGGGTGACACGGGGGGAGACACAGGGGGACAGGGGGGGGACAGGGGGATGCAGGGGGGGACATGGGGACACAAGGGGGGGACACAAGGGGGGGACACAAGGGGGGGACACAAGGGGGGACATGGGGACATAGGAGGGGACACGGGCACAGGGAC
>CM021755.1:430733-452837 GCA_011075105.1 Heteronetta atricapilla | reverse complement strand
TTCTAATGTCCCGATATGTCCCACTGTGTCCCGATATGTTCCAATGTCCCAATATGTCCTGATATGGCCCAATACATTCTAATTTCCCGCTATGTCCCACTGTGTCCTGATATGTCCCGATATGACCCAATATGACCCGATATGCCCCGCTATGTCCCGATATGCCCCAGCCCCCCCGGTCCGTCCCATCCCGGCCGTACCTTGGCTCTCCTCGGGGCCGGCTCCCCCCGGGGCCGCGGCTGGGCTCCCCCCGGGGCCGTCACGGGACAGGCGGGACCCGGCGCGGCCCCGGCGGCGGCGGCGGCGGCGGCGGCGGCGAGGAGCGCCAGGAGCGCGCAGCGCATGGCCCGGGGCACCGCGTCCCCGGCGGCTCGCTCCGGTTCGGCGGCCGCGCCCGTCCCCGCCGCCGCCTTTTAACAGGGCGGCCCCGAAGGGGGGGGAGGTTGGGGGGGGGGGGGGAACCCGCGCTGCCCCCCCGGGGAGGTTCCGGGAAGGCTGAGCCCGGGAACGGGGCCCGGGAACGGGGAAGCCCTTGGGAACGGGGGCTGCTGTGCCAAGGGGGGGTGGGGGTGGGGCGGGGGACCCCCGGAGCATCCCCGGCCCGCAACGCCCCGCCCCCCCGTGTCCCCCCCCCCGTCCTGCCCTGTCCCTTCTGTCCCGTCCTGTCCCCTCCATTGCTGCCCGCCCCCCCCATCCCATCCCATCCCCTCCATCTCTCCCTGTCCTCTCCATCACTCCTTGTCCCCATCCTTCCTTGTTCCCTCCACCACTCCCCGTCCCCTCCGTCCCCTCCAGCACTCCCTGTCCCCATCATTCTCCGTCCCCTCCTGTCCCCTCCATCCCCTCCTGTCCCCTCCGTCCCTCCCTGTCCCCACGCGGGTCCCTCCCGGCCCCCTCCCCGTGTCCCCCTTTCCCGGCAGGGCACCCCACGATGTGTCACACTGCCAAAGTCATGGCCTGGCCCCCGGCCCGGCAGGACACGGGCCGTATCCTGCTTCCTCCCTTCTCGTAACCAGGGCTGAGCCCAGTCACCCTTCCTGCCCCGGCACCCCCACCCATCTCGGGGTGCCCGGCGTGGCCCAGGGGTGCCGCGGTGCCGGTGCCGTCCCCGCTGTCCCCGGGAGAACAACAGGGTGACGCGGCCCCGCACAAAGGGAGCCGGCGGCACCCGGCGCGGCCGCACAAAGGGCCTCTGTGCCGCGGGGTGCTGGGCTGCACCCACGGGACCCCCCCCCGGCACCCAGAGCCTGCAGCCGGGACCAGCACCCGTGCGTGCCCGGGAGCGCCGCTGGCACCGGGAGCCCACCGGGAGCCCGCCAGGAGCCCACCGGGAGCCCACCACGGCCGGCACGAGCAGCGTTCACCAGGTCCGGCATCCAGCGGGGCTGGCAGTCGCTGGCACTCCCCAGGCTCCGGCATCCGCCGGATCCGGCACCTGGCAGGGCCGGCGTCCCGTGGGCTCCAGCATCCGCCCGGTTGGGCGTCCGGCACGGCCGGCGTCCCCAGCACCAGCATCCGCCGGATCCGGCATCCCGCACGTGCGGCGTCCTCTGCCTCCGGCATCTGCTCCAGCACCCCCAGCTCCACTACACCCAGCTCCAGACCCCCCAGTACCTCCAGTTCCAGCACCCCTAGCTCCAGTACCCCCAGTTCCACTACTCCCAGCTCCACTACCCCCAACCCCAGCACCCCCAGTTCCATTACATCCAGCTCCAGTAACCCCACTTCCACTATCCCCAGTTCCAGCACCCTCAGCTCCAGTATCCCCAGTTCCAATACCCCCTGCTCCAACACCCCCATCTCCAGCACCCCCAGCACCCCCAGCTCCAGCACCCCCAGCTCCAGCATCCCCAGTACCTCCAGTTCCAGCACCCCTAGCTCCAGTATCCCCAGTTCCAATACCCCCATCTCCAGCACCCCCAGTACCCCCAGCTCCAGCACCCCCAGCACCCTCATCTCCAGCACCCCCAGTTCCAGCACCTCAGCTCCAGCCCCCCAGCCCCCCAATTCCCATATCCCCAGTTCCAGTCCCAGTGTCCCCAGTTCCACCATCCCCACCTCCAGCATTTTCCACCACAGCCGGACCCACGCACGAATGCCCCCAGCACACGCACGGGGCCAACACGCGGTGCACGCTCACACAATGCACGCGTGTGCGCAAACACCATCACGTGCACACGCACGTGTGCACCCCCAAACACACCGGTGCCCACCGGTCACACGCCTGCACCCACAGACGCGCGTGCACGGGGCCGCGGTGGCAGCGGGGGCACCCTGGGGGCCCTGGGAGCCGCTCAGCTCCTCCCGGGTGGGAGCCAGGCGGACGCGGGGTGGCCGGCGGCCAACATCTGGCCGGCACCGCGGGGCCACCGTGACTCACGCGGGGTCGGGGACGGCCGTGACGACGCCGGGCGGATGCTGGCGTCACTGGGGTCGGTGACGCAGGATGAGGCCGCGGGAGCTGGCGCGGCCACGGGGATGGGGGAGCCTGGGGCTGGGGGGGGACGGACACAGGGACACACAGTGTGGGGCACCGAGGATGCTGGCACGGCCCGATTGTCCCCGTGTCCCCCGCAGGGAAGGTCCCTGGGGTGTAGGGGGGGCAATTTGGGTCATGTCACATTTTGGGGACATCGCGGGGGGGGTCCTGCTCACCCTGCCCCCTCCGTCCTAGCCCTACCTTCCTCGTCCCCATCCCACTCGATCTGGTCCCCACCCCTTCCCTCTGTCCCCCGTGTCCCTTCTGTCCCTTGTGTCCCTTCTGTCCCCCCCATCCCCCTCTGTCCCCACCGGTCCCCTCTGTCCCCTTCTGTCCCCCCCTTGTCCCCCCTCTGTCTCCTCTGCCCCTCTCTGTCCCCTCTGTCCCGCTCTGTCCTCTCCCAGTCCCCTCTGGTACCCTTCTGTCCCCCTCTTGTCCCCCCTCTGCCCCCCTCCGTCCCCTTCTGTCCCCTCTGTCCCCTCCGTCCCCACCCCCTACCCCCCATCCCTGCCCCTCTGCCCGCCTCAAAGATGACGGCAGCACCCGCGCTAGTTTCCCGGATGTTACCCTCAACAAACATGGCGGCCGAGCAGCCCCCTCCCCCCCCCACCTTCCCCTTTCCTCTTCCCCACTTGCCCTTCTCTTTGCCCGTAGTCAACATGGCGGCGCGGCTTCACCCGCCCTCCCCCAACATGGCGCCAGGCCCCGACCCCGCCGCGGGGGGATGACGGCGGCGGCGGCGCCTGCGCGGTGCCAAGGGCGAGATGGCGGCGCTGCGGGCGCTGCGGGCGCTGGGGCGGCTGCGGGCACCCGCGGGGCTGCGGGCGGCGGCGGCGCCGCTCGGGACGGCCCCGGCCCGGTGAGGGCGGAGGGAGGGAGGGAAGGGCCGGGGGGCGGCGGGGGGCCGGGAACGGGGCCGGGGGGGGCTTGGGGGTGGGGATCTGGGGCCTGGGTCTAGGGTCGGGGTTTGGGGGTCTGGGATTTGGGATCTGGGGTCTGGGGCCTGGTTTGGGGGCCGGGGGTCGAGGACCTGGGGGCTAAAGGCTGGGCCTGGGGTCTGGGGTTTGGGGGTTTGGGGTCGGAGACCTGGGACCTGGGACCAGGACCTGGGGTCTAGGGCTTGGGGTCAAGGGTCGAGAACCTGGGGCTAAGGGTTTGGGGTCTGGGATTTGAGGTCAGGGGTCAGGGACCTGGAGCCTGGGGCCAGGACCTGGGATCTGGGGTTTGGGGTCTAGGGCCTGAGGTTGGGACGTGGGGTCTGGGCTTGGGGTTTTGGGTCTGGGGGCCTTGGTCTAGGGTCAGGGTTTGGGGGTCTGGGACTGGGGTTGGGGGTTAGGGGTCGGGGATCTGTGGTCTGGGATCTGGGGTTGGAGACCTGGGGCTTAGGGCCTGGGGTCAGGGGTTTGGGGTCGAGGGTCGAGGGACTGGGGGTCTGGGGCCTGGGATCTGGGGTCTAGGGCTTAGGGTCAGGACCTGGGGTCTGGGCTTGGAATTTGGGGTCTGGGGGCCTGCGGTCTGGGGCTAGGGGTTGGGGGTTGGAGGTCTGGGGCCGGGGTCTCGGACTGGGATCTGGGGCCTGGGTCTGGGGTCAGGGTCTAGGATCTGGGATCGGGGGCCGGGCCTGGGCCTTCCTGTCCCGCTGTGACCCCCGTCGGTCCCCCAGGGCCCGGCAGTGGCAGCCCGATGTGGACTGGGCGCAGCAGTACGCCGGCGCCATCATGTACCCGAGCAGGGAGACGGAGAAGTGGGTGCCGCCGCCCTGGGACGGTGAGGGGCCGGGGGCACCCTCGAGGGCGTCGGGCTGGCGGGGGGGGAACCCGGGGGGGTCGGCCCCCTTAGGGGGGTGCAGGAGGAGGAATGGGGTCCCTGAGGACCAGGGAAAGGCCGTGGGGTGGGGGTGCTGGGCACCCACGGGCTCTGGAGGGTGCTCAGTGGGTTCTGTGCCGCCTTGGGGCCCGTTGGGTGCCCAGCGGGTGTCAGGCTGGGTTTTGGGGTGCCCTGAGCTCTGCGGGGGGGGGGGGGGGGCCAGTCAGGGTACTCAGCGGGGCAGGTCCTGACCTGCTCCACCGACCCCGCGCGCCCGCGGCGTTGTGGAGCTTTCTCCCTGCCTGATTCCCCTCCTGCCCCCCACCCCGCGCAGACAGAGACCCCCCGGCCCACAAGAAGGTCTCCAGCCTCACCATCAATTTCGGGCCCCAGCACCCGGCCGCCCACGGGGTCCTGCGCCTGGTGATGGAGCTGAGCGGGGAGACGGTGAAGAAGTGCGACCCCCACGTCGGCCTGCTGCACCGAGGCACCGAGAAACTCATCGAGTACAAGACGTACCTCCAGGTAAACCTGGGGGGGGGGCTCCGAGAGCCTCCCGGACCCCGGTTCCTCTCCTCCCCGCTGCGAGGATTTGGGGGGGAGCCCCAGCGGCTCCTTTGTGCCGGGCCGGGGCGCGAGGGGCTGTCTGCGTCCACCTGCCTGCAGCTGTCGACCCGGCTGCGCCGGCGCTGCGCGGGGACTTCTTTGCCCCGTGGATTTTTTGCGGCAGCGTTTGTAAACAGAGCCCGGCTGATTTGGTAACCCGCCCCCATTTAACCTCGGCGCTGGCGGGAGAAGCGGAGCCTGAAATAACCCAGGGCTGGGAGAGCTGGGCCGACGACGACACCGCACGCTTAGTGCCAGCCAAAAAGCTCTTGGGGCACGAGGCCACCCGAACGCCTCCGGGGCTGCAGCTCCCGGGCTCCTTTTGAAGCTCCCGAGCTCCTTGTGGGGCTCACGTGCCCCCTGGGGGGCCAGGAAAGCCGCCGTCGCGCTCCGAGTGCCGTGGGTGCCGGCCGCAGCCCCTCAAGGTCACCTCTTCGGCCAGGCCCTGCCCTATTTCGACCGCCTCGACTACGTGTCCATGATGTGCAACGAGCAGGCCTACTCCCTGGCCGTGGAGAAGCTCCTCAACATCCGCCCGCCCCTGAGGGCTCAGTGGATCCGAGGTGAGGACGGCGTCCTGCCTCCCCCGGGGGAAGGGGCCGGGGTGGGTGGGGGGTTTCTTCCCGCTCTGCCCTCCTCTGACCCCTCTGCGCCCCCAGTCCTCTTCGCGGAGATCACGCGGCTGCTCAACCACATCATGGCGGTCACCACGCACGCGCTGGACATCGGAGCCATGACCCCCTTCTTCTGGATGTTTGAGGAGAGGGAGAAGGTAAAGGGACGGGGAAGAGGCCGGGCAGCTGCAGCCGCCCTCGGGGCCGGGGTGAGGGGTCCGTGGCCGGCAGACGGAGCCCCCCCCATGCTCTGCCCCGCCTTGCTCTGCCCCCCCTTCAGATGTTCGAGTTCTACGAGCGGGTCTCGGGGGCGCGGATGCACGCCGCCTACATCCGCCCCGGCGGGGTTCACCAGGTGAAGGCTCCCTGCAGCCCCCCCAAACCCAGGCTGCTGGGGGGGGGCACCCCTGGTGGTCCCCGATCCCAGCCGGGCTGATCTCCCCCCTCCTCGCACCCAGGACCTGCCCCTGGGGCTGATGGACGACATCTACGAGTTCGTGAAGAACTTCTCCATGCGGGTAGATGAGGTGGAGGAGGTGAGGCTCGGCCGCCACACGGGGACAGGGGACACCGGGGCAGGAGGGACCGGCCCCATTCCCCTCCCCAACAACCTCCAGGGGCTGGGATCTCCCTGCTGTCCCCTGGGGCATGGCCAGCGTGGGGTTGTCCCCCCGGGTGGTGGCGGGGGGAGGGACGGGGCTGCATCGGGACGCTGCCGGGGGACGGGCGGCTGAGGCCCCGCTGCCCGCAGATGCTGACCAACAACCGCATCTGGAAGAACCGCACGGTCGACATCGGGGTCATAACGGCCGAGGAGGCGCTCAACTACGGCTTCAGGTGGGTCCCGCGGCTCCCGGGGTGCTCCTCGGGGTTGGGGGGGCTGCTTGTCAGGATGGGGGGGGCTGCCCTGGGGCTGCTCAGGGTCGGTGCTGGCCCCTGCCTGGCTCCCGGTGCCGCTGCTTGGTGTCAGAGCAGTGCCACCAGCGGTGCAGCGTGGCAGGAGCTGTGACACCGAGTCCTGCGTGGCTTTACCCGCCTGCTGTCCCCCAGCCCTTCCTGGAGGCCGTGGTGTGCGCGGGCGAGGAGCTGGTGGCCCCCTTCCAGGGCCCCTCGGTGCAGAGCCCTTCCCCCTTTGTGGGGTCTGCTGTGGGACGCGCGGGGGGACGGAGCCAGGGCTTCTTTCCCCCCCTTGCTCAGCCGCTTCTCTCCTCGCAGCGGGGTGATGCTGCGGGGCTCGGGGATCCACTGGGACCTGCGCAAGACCCAGCCCTACGACGTCTACGACCAGGTGGAGTTCGACGTCCCCATCGGTTCCCGAGGGGACTGCTACGACCGGTACGTCCCCGCGCCCCGGCCGGCCGCTCCCTGCCCGGCACAGCACCGGTGCTGAGCGCCCCCCCCCCCGTGCCCCCCCTTCCCCCAGGTACCTGTGCCGCGTGGAGGAGATGCGCCAGTCCCTCCGCATCATCCTGCAGTGCCTCAACAAGATGCCCGAGGGGGAGATCAAGGTGGACGATGCCAAAATCTCCCCTCCCAAGCGAGCGGAGATGAAGGTAAAAGCCTGGCCTCCTGCCGGCCCCCCAGTTCGTGCCGGGGAGCCCCCAACCCTGCGGGGTCCTGCCTTCCCTGGCCTGACCCGGCCAAAAAACCGCTCCCGGGGGAGGCAGAGGCTGGCACTGAGGAGACCCAGCGCTGCCCGGCCTCGTCCTCCCACGCGCCCGTCACCGGTGGGCAGGACACGGGCGGCCCCCGCCTGCGCCCAGCCCCGACGGCGACCACTCTCCGCAGACCTCCATGGAGTCCCTGATCCATCACTTCAAGCTCTACACCGAGGGCTACCAGGTGCCCCCCGGAGCCACCTACACGGCCGTCGAGGCCCCCAAGGTGCCCTTCTTGTGCTGTTTAAGGGCCCTGAGCCCGCCCTGGCTGCCCCTCAGCTGGGTTGGGGGGCTGGGAGGGAGGTGGTGGGTGCCGGCCTGCGCCGCGATGCCTCCGGGGACATCGTGCTGCTCTCGGAACCTGGCGCGTGAAGGGCTCAGACCTTGCGGCTGCTCGGACACCGCACGCGTCCTGTCCTGTCCCAGGGCCTCTTGGTGTGGTCGGGGGCTGGACGTGGCAGCCACAGCCCCCACCGACGTCACCAGCTCTGTCCCCGTGTCCCTGCAGGGTGAGTTCGGCGTTTACCTCGTCTCGGACGGCAGCAGCCGCCCCTACCGCTGCAAGATCAAGGCGCCCGGCTTCGCCCACCTGGTAGGGGACTGGGGGGGCTGGGGAGGTCAGGGGGGAGCCTGGGGCGGCCGCATCTGCCCTCCGAGCAGCGCCAGCCCCTCGTGGTCCTGCTGCGAGGCCCCATGGGGGCCGAGTGACATCTGCGGGGACCTGGCCGTCACCTGCACGTCCCCGTCCCCGCCGGGCGGCTCGGCTGGCGCCGGCTCTGTTCACAATGAGCTTTCTTCCCCTGAGCCCCGGGGCCGCAGCCTCTCGTGCTCGAGCCTCGGAGCTGGAGAGCCGCTTCCTCTCCTCGCCGATAGCTGACCACTTCCTCAGGCTGCGAGCCAGGGCTGTGCCACCGGGGGGGGGCCTGGCCTGAGCCCGGGGGGGCCGCCGGCAGGGCCCCGCTCCGGAAGCCGCGGCCCCAGCACTGCCGGCGGCTGTTGGACGAAGGCAGCCGCGCCTCGAGGCTCGTGCCTCCGGCTCCTGACCGCAGCGGGCGCCTTCCTGCCGGCTCGATCTCCGTAGCATCGACGGAATCGAGGGGGCGCGAGGACGGCGCGGGGCCGGGGGGGGCAGCCCTCGAGCGAAGCTGGCCCCGTCGCACCGCGGGGCTGCCCGGGGCTGACGCGTGGCTCTTCTCCCCTTCAGGCCGGCCTGGACAGGATGTCGCAGGGCCACATGCTGGCAGATGTCGTGGCCATCATCGGTACGTTTGTCCCGGGGCTCCTGCACCCCCTCGAGCCCCTGTGGTCACTGGGAGGCCGGGGAGCAGGGCTCAGCCCTGCCCTCACCTCCCTCTTCCCTCCTGCCAGGCACGCAGGACATCGTCTTCGGGGAGGTGGACCGGTGAGGCGCTCAGCACCGTGCGCGGCCCCTGCTGCGTGTGCTGCTCCGTCCCTGGGCCGCCCCCCCTGCGCCCCCCCGTGCTGCTCCTCCTTGATCCGAGTCAAATAAAGGCTAAAACAGGTCCCGGCTCCGCGCCTCTGTCCCCGCGTCAGCCCCTGGCTGCTGGAACCGGGTGAAACCCCCGCTCCTCTTCCCTTTCCCACACAAGGCTTGCGGTCGAGAGCTTCCCCTTCCCACGATGTCGGGGCTGTGGGCACACCACCCTCTCCGGGAGGATCCTCCCCGCTTCCCCAGCCCTGGGGGGGGCGACTTCTTGAGGTTATTTTTTGCCCTTCTGCCCCCGCTGCCCGTGGGTTTGCACCCAGCTGGGGCTGGCGACGCCTCTCGGAGCTCCCCCTGCCAGCGTGGCATTTGGGCACGGGGAGGGTGGTGACTCTTGGGGACAGCTCGGTGACAAAGCCGGGGGGGGTGTATGGCCAGACGGGGGCTGGAGGAAGGAGGGGAAGCGATGACGGGGGGGGGGACATGAGGGCGGCGCGAGCTCCTGGGGGAGGAAAGCGCTCACCCTGCGGTCGCTGACTCCGCCGGCCGCGGGAGGACGAGCGCCGCTGGCCACAGCCCTGCGCCTCCGGGTGCCGGCAGCGGGTAGGGACCGGGCACGGGGACTGGGTTTGGGGGGGGGACGGGACACAAGGGACGGGGACAACGCCGGGGGTGGCCTGGGGACAGGGGAGCAGCTGGGTGGGTGCGTGGGTGATGGCCTGGCTCGGTCAACGCTGTCCTCGCCCTCTGGGGTGGGGCAGGATGCTCGAAGGCAGCCCCAGCAGCTCTGCTGGCACCCCTGGGGACAGCGGGGTGCCCGATGGGGGGGGGGGAGCTCCGTCCTGTCCCCCACCCGGGGGGGCTCCCCAAAGCCATCGGAGACGCGACGTCGGCGCCGGGCACGCAGAGAAGGATGGAGCTCGGAAGTGGCGGAGCCGAGCTCGGGGGGACCGGGACGGGAGCAGGACCTGGCTCGGGGGTGTCACGGCCCCGTTACCCCCCCCCCCCCGTACCCCCGTCCTTGCTCCTCAGAGGCGCCGATGGAGCCGGAGCTGTGCTACGTGCTGGACGCCGTCCTCTTCCTCTACGGCATCGTCCTCACCGTGCTGTACTGCCGCCTCAAGGTGGGCGCCGCGGCCACCCAGGGACACGGCTGCAGCCCCGCTTTGGGGGCTGGATCCGCAGCGGGATCCCTGTTTTTCTCCCCCCCCCCCCCCCCCCCCCCAGTTTTTATTTTGGGGGACGTCTCGGGCTCACCCCTTCTCCTCCCCGCAGTTCCTGGCCCGCAGAGCGTCGCAGAGCCCCTCCAAAGCGGGCAAGGAGGTAAAGTCCCTTGTCACCCCCCCCCTCGGTGCGAGGGGACCGCGTCCTCACAGCCCAGCCGGGGGGGACACCGGGGGGCTGAGGGGGGGCTCTGGGGAGGGGGGGACCAGTGGTGACCGCCCGCGTTCTGCTCAATGCTGGGGAGGGAAATGGGGAGAGGGGCGAACCCCTATGGGGGTACCCAGACATGGCAGGTGCTGGGGGGGGGGAAGTGAAAAATCCTGGAAAAATCTCCCTTTCTAGGGGTGCTCGCCGGGGGGGGGGGGCGGGGGGGGGGGCGGGGGCCCGGGTGTCCGCCCCCCTCCCACCCCCCCAGGGCAGCTCTTTCTGTTTCTCTTTCTTTTTTTTGCAGCAGAAAGAAGAAGCCATCTACACCGTAAGTCATCCCCGGGGGGGGGGCTGGGGGAGGGAGATAATTCCCGTGGGGTGCCCCCATCCCGTGGGTGCTGTGGTTCCCGGGGTCCCTCACGTCCTCAGGGTCCCCGCGCCCACCCCAGCAGCTACCCAGGGCCCCTCCCTGGGGCACCGTTTTGGGTGGAAAAATCACCAATATTGGGCTGCAAGGGTTTTTTTGGGGGGGGGGGGCAGGCAAAGCTGTAACCCCCCTCTTATCCCCCTCTCCTACGCCAGGGGCTCAGCACCGAGAACCAGGACACGTACGAGATGCTCGAGCCCAAAACCTGACCTTGTCCTCGCGCCGCTGCCCCCCCCTCGCCCCCATCCCCAGGGCCCCCCCCTCGACCCCCGCCAGCCACCGCTGGATGCAGAATTGGAGGTTTTTCAGCGCGGGAAATGGCCGTTTTCACCCCAAACTGCCTCCAGCCGGGCACCAGCCCCGCCGCGGTGCCGGGGGCGTGAGGGGGGCCTGGGGGGGGTGAAGCCAGCCCGGCCCCCCCCCACCCAGCTCGTGTCCCAGTCCTCCCAGTAAAGCAGCACCCTGCGGAAACTGGGCACGGCGCTCACCTCCATGCCTGCCGCCGCACGGGGACGGTGGCATCGGGTGGGTGGCACGGGGAGGGGGGGGAGCAGCACCCAGACCAGGCGTTTTGGGGGGAAAACCAGGTATTGGTGTATTTGGGGTTCTGCAGGGGGTTTTGGGGGGTCACGCGCAGGGGACGTTTTCGTAGCTGTCGCTGGGGACCCGCCGCAGTCCCCTGGGGCTGGCGGCACCGTGGGGACCCGGCAGCACCGCGTAGGTGACGAACGGCTCCTGGGGGGCAGCGGGGCCCCATGGGGACGCGGGACCACCTGCGGGAGAAGCCACCGAGGCTGAGTTTGGGGACAGGGGACGTGGCGGGGGGGGGGGGGGGGGGGGGGGTCCCGGGGGGGGGACAAGGGGACACCGAGGGGGTAGGGGACACCCTGGGGATGTGGGGGGGCAGCAAGCTGGGGCCAGGTCCCCTCCCCGGCCCCAGGGCTCACCTGTCCTGGCTCTTTTTGGCTGCTGCAAAGCAAGAGGAGAGGGGACAGTGAGTGCTCCCTGGGGACACTCCCTGGTGGCCCCACTGTCCCCAAACCCCCCCCTGCTGTGTCACCCACCTGGGTGACGCCGGCGCCAGAGGTGCCAGCCCAGCACGGTGGAGGCAGCCAGCAGCACCAGGAGGGACGCACTCAGCCCCCCGGCCAGGGCTGGGGACAGAGAGGGGACAGACACAGCTCAGCCCCAGACGGACGCAGCCTCCCCAAGTCCCCCCCCATGTCCCCGTGCCCAGATCCACGCAGCCCTTACCTTGTCCCCTCCGCTGTCCCCACCGCGTCACCGAGAGGGCCACGGAGGGGCTGCGCACCTGGAAGGCGCGCTGGGCACCCAGCCGGTTGGTGGCCACGCACTGGTAGGTGCCAGCGTGGCCCGGCCCCAGGGTCCCCAGGGGCAGGATGGGGCCCTCGCCCACCTCCTCCCCGTCCCGCAGCCACGCGAAGGCCACGGGCGCCGTGCCCGCCTGCACCGCGCAGCTCAGGTTGAGGCGCTCGCCCTCCGTCCCCGCCACCTCCGTCACCGCCGCCTCCGTCCCCGCCAACCTCACGGTGGCACCGGCCACGGGCACTGGGAGAGGGGACGGGAGCGGGATCAGCACACTGGGAGGTGACTGGGGATTGTCTCCCCCCGGCACGGCGGCACCGTGCTCACCCACGATGGTGACGTTCAGCTGCGGGCTGGTGGCCTCGGAGCCGCCGTTGGTGGCCCTGCAGTGATAGTGGCCGCTGTCCTCTGGCCGCGCCGCCTGCAGCTCGTAGCGGGGTCCCCGGGCCAGCGGCAGGGCCTGGCCCTGCCGGTGCCACGAGAAGGCGAGCGGCCCCGTGCCCGCCGCCACCGCGCAGCTCAGCACCAGCTTGTCCCCCTCGGCCACCTGCGCCCCGGGGGGCTGCGCCGCCAGCGTCACCCCCGCCACGGGCACCCCTGTGGAGAGGGGAGGTGGTGGTGGGGGGATGGGGACCCGGGGGGGGTGCAGTTGGGGACAGGGAGAGGGACGGGGGGACCCAAAAGGGGTGCGGGGATCTAGGGAGGAGTGGGGGGCTTGGGGAAGGGTGGGGGGACCTGGTATGGGTACAGGGGGCTGGGAAGGGATGGATGGGGCCCTGGGGGCGGATGGGGGGACACAGGAGGGGTGGGGGGCGTGGGGAGGATGGGGGATGGGGGGTGCAATGGGGGGACCTGGGGAGGGATGGGGGGGGCCCGGGGAAGGATGGGGGGGCCCGGGGAGGGACGGGGGGACCCAGGAAGGGCTGGGGGTCCCTAGGAAAAGACAGAGAGGAGTCCTGGGCAAAGATAGAGGGACCGAGGGAGGGAGGCCCAGGATGGATGTTAGGACCCAGGGAGCAGGTGGGGGGACCTGGGGCAGAACCGGGGGACCATGGAGGAGGATTGGGGGACCCGGGCAGGGATGTGCCCCCCCATGTCCCCCTCCCCACCCCTCCCACCCGCTCACTTCTCACGGTGATGGTGACCGGGGCGCTGCGTTTCTGCACGTTGGCCGCCTCTGCCCGCGCCTCGCAGGCGTAGGAGCCCGAGTCGGGCAGCGCCAGCGCCCGCAGCAGGTGCTGGGGGGACCCCTGGGGCCCCGCCACCACCACCCCGTCCCGGTAGAAGAGGTGCCGCAGGGCGACGCGGGGCCGCAGGGGGCTGCCGCGGGCGATGCAGGCCAGGGTGAGGGCGCTGCCCTCGGGGGGCTCCCGGGGACCGTCCACGCTCAGCTCCGGCACCGAGAAGAGCTCTGGGAAGGGGCCAAGCAGCGACGGTGACCCCGCTGCCGTGCCCCCGTCCCCGCTGCCCCCTGCCCGCGCTCACCGTGCACGACGACCTTGTTTGGCTTGGACTTGGACCTCAGGATCCTGCCAGTCGTGCAGTGATAGCGGCCGCTGTGCTGCTGCTGCGCGGGGGCGAGCAGCAGCTCGTCCTCCTGGGGCCCCCCCGGCAGCAGCACCCCGTTGTGGAAGAAGCTGACGCTGCTCAGCCTATTGTCCTTCCAGCCTCGGCACCGCAGCGCCAGCGCGTCCCCCTCCAGCACCGGCTGCACCGGCGCCTGCAGCACCACCCAGTCTGAGGAGAGCGGCGTCACACTGGGGCACACGTGTGTGCACCGCGACGCACAGGGAGCAGGGGCGTGCACCGGGACACAGCGCTGTGCACGGGTGTGCACCCGATGCGTGAAGGGGATGTGCCCGGTGCTCACGGAGAGGCACCCAACGTGCACGGGGATGCGCCCAGTGTGTACTGGGGATGCTCCCAGTGTGCTCGGGGTGGGGCTGGTGTGCACGGAGAGGCACCCAACGTGCACAGGGATGCACCCAGTGTGTACTGGGGATGCACCCAGTGTGCATGGAGAGGCACCCAGTGTGCTCGGGGTGGGGCTGGTGTGCATGGGGATGCGCCCAGTGCGCACGGAGAGGCACCCAACGTGCATCGGGATGCACCCGGTGAGCACGGAGGATGCCTGGGGACAGGCTGGTGTGCATGGGGATGTACCCAGTGCACCTTGGGGATGCACCCAGTGTGCACGGAGAGGGACCCAGTGTGCACTGGGAATGCACCCATTGTGCTCAGGGTGGGGCTGATGTGCACGGAGAGGCACCCAGTGTGGACTGGGGATGTACCCAGTGTGCTCGGGGTGGGGCTGGTGTGCACGGGGATGCACCCAGTGTGCACAGAGGCACCCAACGTGCACGGGGACGCACCCAGTGTACCTTGGGGATGCACCCAGTGTGCATGGAGAGGCACCCAGTGTGCTCGGGGTGGGGCTGGTGTGCATGGAGAGGCACCCAGTGTGCACTGGGGATGCACCCAACATGCACGGGGATGCACCGGTGTGCATTAGGGACACACCAGTGCGCAGGGACATGCATGCAGTGTGCACTGGGGACTCACTGGTGTGCGCGGGGACATGCCCCACGTGTCCAGGGGCCATGCCCAGCTGCGCAGGGCTGCCCCCTCTCTGCCCCGATGGCACGAGAGGTGACAAAGGCCGTGAAGCCGAGTGTCCCATCCCCCCTACCAGCACCCGTGGGTGCCAGGCACCCTGCCCCTCACCGTCAGAGATGCTCAGCTGGAGGGGGAGGCTGAGCTCGGAGCCAGACCTCTGGCACTGGAAGCTTCTGTGGCCGGTGTTGTGCAGGGGGAGCTTGATGCGGCTGGCTGTGCCCCTGCTGCGCCAGCCGTCGATGCTCCACACGACAGGGACGTGCTCGTCGGGGGTCCCGCAGGTCAGTGTCACCGTCTGCCCCTTGAACAGGGGCGTCCAGGGGGGGTCCAGCGTCAGCAGGGGGGGCTGGGCGCCTGCAGGGGGGACACAGGGACGCCAGCGTGCCGGGGACACACGGGGGGCTTGGGGACACCGGGGGCTCGGGGACCTACCTGCGAGGCTGAGGAATTGGGCTGGGAGGGAGAAGAGGCCGGGGGCACAGGGGCTGCCGTCACCGCGGTGTCCCCCAGCCCTTGCTGCACCCCCGGATCTGGCCACGGGCACCCACGGGTGTGGGGTTCCCACGGTGCCGGGGGGGGGCAGGGACGCAGCTGTGTCACAGCCGCCCATGCAAAGCAGCTGGGCCCACGCTGTCACCCCCGGCTGTGCAGGGCTCAGAGGCTTCCGCCAACGCTGTCACACGGTCCCCATGGCCACCCCACGTCCCATCCCCATGTCCCATCCCCATGTCCCATTCCCATGTCCCCATTCCCACGTCCCAGCCCCAAGTCCCATCCCCATGTCCCCATCCCCACGTCCCCATCCCCACGTCCCCATCCCCACGTCCCAGCCCCACGTCTCCCTGCCCATCTCATCACCGTATCCCCAGCCCCAGTGTCCTTGTCACCGTGTCCCCATCCCCCTGGTGCCCGTTCCCATGTCCCTGTCCCCACGTCCCCCTCTGCAGTGCCTGTCCCTATGGCCCCATCCCCATGGCCCCGTCCCCATGGCCCCATCCACGTGGCTCTGTCCCCACTTCCCCATCCCTGTCCCCTTACCCTCATGGTCCCATCCCCGTGTCCCCACCCTCACGGCCCTGTCCCTGTCCCCGTGTCCCCATCCCCACAGCCCCTCCGCTCCCCGCTCTGCCCCCACCATTTCCCCAAAGGCTCAGCGCCCCCTGCCCCCAGCACGGGGGGGGGCTGAGGGGACACGGGGACAGAGGGACACAGGGACAGAGGGACACAGGGACAGAGGGACACGGGGACAGAGGGACACGGGGACAGAGGGGCACGGCCTCACCGCAGAGCAGCAGCGCCGCGCTCCTTGCCATGCCCGCACCCTCGCAGCGGAGGCGATGACGGCGGCTCCAGCAGCGACACCCCCTTTGCATAACACGGCCTGAGATAAGAGGGAAGGAAGTGACAGTGTCCCCCCCCCCCCCCGGGTGGCATCGCCCAGGGCTGAGAGCGGGTGGCAGCGTCTGGGGACAGGGACAGGGACTGGGATGGGGTCAGGGTGGGGATGGAGCAGGGGTGGGGACGGGGACAGGGTTGGGGACTGGGATGGGGATTGGGGTGGGGACGGTGGTGAGGATGGGGATGAGGACAGGAATGGGGACGGGGACAGGGACGCAGTCAGGGTGGGGATGGAGCAGGGATGGGAACGGGATGGGGGTAGGGATGGGGACAGGGACAGGGGTGGGAATGGGGCTAGGGATGGGGACGTGGATGGGGATCAGGGTGGGGATGGTGGCAAGGATGGGGACAAGGACGGGGTGGGGATGAGGACAGGAATGGGGACGAGGACAGGGGTGGGAATGGGGACAGGAATGGAGATAGGGACAAGGATGGAGCTGGGAACGAGGACAGGGATGGGAACTGGGGACAGGGATGGGGACATGGATGGGGACAGTGGTGAGGACGGGAACAAGGACAGGACAGGGACAGGACTGCTACCAGCCCCTCCACCAGTGCACCCCAGGGTCCCCAGCACCAGTCACGGCCCCACAGGAGCACGGACCCACGCGTGTCCCCGCGGGTGGCCGACGGCAGGGGACGCAGGGCAGCGGGGACACGGGCGGCACATCCCTGCCTGGGAGCACTGCGGGGCAACAGAGCCCAGTGGAGCGGCGAGGGGAGACCCGGCTGAAGCAGGCTGGGCTCTCCCGGCTCCGGTGCGGGGGGTCCCGGACCCGGTCACCCCACGGCGTCGTCCCGGTCCCCCTCCGGTCCCCCCCCCGGTTCCTCCCTCCCGGGGCTGCAGTTCCCAGCGCGGCCGCCAGGAGGCAGCACCGAGCCCGGGGGTGGGGGTGATGGGGAGGGGCGGGGCTTAAAGGGGGGGGTGGGGGTAAAAGGCGTGGTTTGATATAGGAGGCGGGGGCTTATATGGGGGTGGGGCATTGTGGGCGGGGCTTGTCGGCCCCGCCTCCCGGCGGAGCGGGGAAAGATGGCGGCGGAGGCGGGCCAGGAGCAGGACCCGGACCGGGAGCTGGAGGAGCTGCTGGAGAGTGAGGGGGGGGCACCGGGGGGGGGCGCTGGGGGGCAATGAGGGGCAATGAGGGGCTGCTGGGGGGCACCGGGGGGCCAGGGGGGCTGGGGGGCACCGGGGGGGATTTGGGGTACCGGAGGTGTTGGAGGGCACTGGGGGGGTTGGGGGGCACCGGGGGGGGGCGGGGTTTTTTGGGGGGCTGTGGGGTGCGGGGGCTGCTCTGGTGTATTGGGGTTGGGGGGGCGGGGGGTGCTGTGGGGCTGGAGGTCGGGGGGATTTGTGGGGCTCCTGGGGGTGCTGGGGGGTTATTGGGGTGCAGGGGGCGTTGGGGTGCAGGGGGTGGGGGGGCTGTTCAGGTGCAGTGGGCTTGGGGGAGGCAGGGGGCTGCGGTAGGGCTGGAGGTCAGGGGGTTGCAGTGGGGTTGGGGGGGCGTTGTGGGGCTCCTGGGGGTGCTGGGGGGGTTATTGGGGTGCGGGGGGGGGGTTGGGGGTGCAGCGGGTCCCGGGGGTAACAGGGGGGCAGTAAGGGCGGGGTGGGTTGGGAACAGGGGCGGGGGGGGGCTGAGCGCCCTGCGGGGTCCCAGGAGGTGCGGGGAGGGATTTGGGAGCTTGGGGATGGGGATGGGGGGGGACAGGGCACCCCCTTACCGCACACCCCCTCTCCCCGCACCCCAATAACCCCCCCCCAGGCGCCCTCGATGACTTCGAGAAGGCCAGGCCCGCCGCCCCCCCCGCCGCCGCCGCCCGCCCCGGGGACCCCCAGCGCCGCCGAGAAGTCCCCCAGCGCCGCCGCCACGGTGCAATGGGTCGGGGGGGGGAGACAGGAGGAGGAGGAGGAGGGGGGGGTCAACACCCCAAAAATCCCATAACGCCCCCCGCCGCCCCCCCCAGGAGTCGCTGTTCGCCTCGCAGGAGAAGTTCTTCCAGGAGCTGTTTGAGGGCGAGCTGGCCTCGCAGGCCACGGCCGAGTTCGAGAAGGCCATGAGGGAGCTGGCCGAGGAGGAGCCGCACCTGGTCGAGCAGTTCCAGAAGCTCTCGGAGGCAGCAGGGCGAGTGGGTGAGCGGGGGGATGGCCCCCATGAGCGGGGGGATGGCCCCCATGTGTGTCCCCCCCCCGGTGTCACCGCCCGACACGGCCCCGAGCGCTCCCCACGGCTCGGGATTGCCGGCCCCAAATCCCCACGGCGAGCCCCGAGGACGTGGAGGGGAGCTCTGGGGGGGGACACGGTTGGATGTCCCCTCGCTGTCCCCATGCTCGGGGCCAGCACCCACGTGGGTTCGCAGCCTGCTGGGGGCTTAACGAAGCTCCCGTAATTAGATTGGGATTGCTCCACAGGGCGACACGCGCCCCGATTGCGCCAGCACGGCGGTGGCGCAAGGTGGGGGCCCGGGGCTGGCCCCACGGGGACACGGGGACACAGGCTTCGTCCTGGGGGTCTCGGGGCTCTGGAATGGGGGAGGGGAGGGGGTGTTCGGGGGGATTTGGGGTGTGCAGCCCCCCACCACCGTTTCGACCCCACAGGCGGCGACGCGGCGTCGCAGCAGGAGTTCACCTCGTGCCTGAAGGAGACGCTCAGCGGGCTGGCCAAAAACGCCACCGACCTGCAGGTACCGCCGGGGGGGGGGGGGGGCCCCCCACAGGGGGGGGGGGGCGGGGCGGGGGGGGGCCCCCGGGGGGCCCCCCCCCCCCCCCCTACCCCCCCCCCCCCCCCCGGCAGGGCTCGGCGGCCTCAGACGAGGAGCTGGCAAAGGCGATCGAGGGGCTGGGGCTGGAGGAGGGCGGCGAGGGCGGCGTGCTGCCCGTCATGCAGAGCCTGCTGCAGCACCTGCTGTCCAAGGACGTGCTGTACCCCTCGCTCAAGGAGATCACCGACAAGGTGAGGGGGTGCTGGGGGGGGGGGGGGGGGCCCCCCCCCCCCCCCCCTTACAATCGTGTGACCCCCCCCCAGTACCCCGAGTGGCTGCAGCGGCACCGGGCGGCGCTGCCGGCGGCGCAGTACGAGCGGTACCGGGCGCAGCACGGCGTCATGGGCCGCATCTGCCGGCACCTGGAGGCCGAGGGCGGCGAGGACGGGGCCGGGGCCAGGCGGGAGCGATTCGAGGCCGTGCTGGAGCTCATGCAGCAGGTGGGACGGGGGACAACATGGGGACACCGCGGGGACGCCCCGGGGACTCTTCGGGGACGCCCCGGGGACTCCGCAGGGATGCCCCGGGGTCGACCTGGGTGCCTGAGGACACCCTGGGGACATCCCGGGGATGCCCTGGGGACATGGGGACTCTTCGGGGACGCCCCGGGGACTCTGGGGACGCCCCGGGGACTCTTCGGGGATGCCCTGGGGACTCTGGGGACGCCCCGGGGACTCCGCGGGGACGCCCTGGGGTTGACCTGGGTGCCTGAGGACACCCTGGGGACACCCCGGGGACAGCCTGGGGACACCACAGGGACACCCTGGGGATGTGGGGACATCCTGGGGACACCCTGAGGATGTGGGGATATCATGGGGATGCCCTGGGGACACGGGGACACTTTGGGGACACTCGGGGGACACCCTGGGGACATGGGGGTGCCCTGGGGACGGGACACTCTGGGGACAAAGCGATGTGGGGACACCGGGACACCTTGGGGATGTCCTGGGGACACCCTGGGTGCATGAGGACACCCCGGGGACACCCTGTGGATGTGGGGATACCGCAGGGCCACCCTGGGGGCACCCTGAGGAGACAGGGATGTTGTGACACGGGCACACCCTGGGGATCTGGGGACACCCTGGGGACGCGGGGAAGTGGGGATACCTTGGGGACGTGGGGACGCCCTGGGAACACCCTGATGATGTGGGGATACAGCGGGGTCACCCAGGGGACTTGGGGACACCCTGGGGACACAGGGACGTGAGGACACCCTGGGGACATGGGGGGCACCCTGGGGACGGGACACCCTGGGGACATAGCGCTGTGGGGACATGGGGACACCCTGGGGACACCCTGGGGATGTGGGGACACCCTGGGGACACCCTGGGGATGTGGGGACACCCTGGGGGCACCCTGAGGAGACAGGGACATTGTGACACGGGGACGCCCTGGGGATCCGGGGAAGTGGGGATACCCTGGGGACATGAGGCTACCCTGGGGCCATAGGGATGTGGGGACACCCTGGGGACACCCTGAGGATGTGGGGATACCACAGGGACGCCCTGAGGACATGGGGATGCTCTGGGGACACCCTGGGGGCACCCTGAGGAGACAGGGACATCGTGACACGGGGACGCCCTGGGGATCTGGGGACACCCTGGGGACGCGGGGAAGTGGGGACACCCTGGGGACGTGGGGACACCCCGGGGACACCCTGGGGACGTGGGGACACCCCAGGGACACCCCGCAGGACACTCAGCCCTCTCCCCTCAGCTGCAGGAGCTGGGCCACCCCCCCAAGGAGCTGGCCGGGGACGCGGTGAGTGCCCCCTCCCCCCTCCCCCTGACATGTTCGGGGTCCCCGCGGGGACGGTGACATTGGGGACGTCCCCGTCCCCCCCCCCGAGCGGCCTGGGGGCGCGGGGCCAGGCCGTGTCCCCTTTGTCCCCGCAGCCCCCCGGCCTCAACCTGGACCTGGAGGGGCTGAGCCTGCCCGAGGGCAGCGGCGAGCAGTGCCGGGTGATGTGACGGGGGGGACAGGGGGGACACCGGGACCTGTGTCCCCCCCTGCCCCCCCCCCCGGAGTGGGGGGTGGGGGTGTCCCCCCCCCCCCCCCCCCCCCCGCTCGTTAGCCTGTAATTAACGCCCTAACGAGGATGAGGACGGAGGCCGAAGCCACGTGGGACGTGCAGCGTGCGGTGTCCCCGATGTCCCCAGGGGGTGGGGACGGGGTGGGGGTGGCTGTCCCTGAGGGGGGGGGGGACACCGGGGGAGGGGTGCCCGGCCCTGGGGATGCTCGTGTCCCCCCCCCCATGGGGACACCCCGCGAGCGCCGCGATGGCCCCAATAAAGCGTTGGCAACCGCGGCAGCTCCCAACGGGGAAACTGAGGCACGGGGGGGAACGACCCTACAATAACACTGGGAGTGTGAGGGACAAGGTGACCCTACAATAACATTGGGCGATCCTACAATAATAGGGAGGGGGGAGGGAACAGGAGTGACCCTACAATAACACTGGGGGAGGACATTGGGCAACCCTACAATAACATGGGGGGAGGGAGGGAGAAGGGTGACCCAACAATAACATTGGGTGACCCTACAATAACATGGGGTGGGGAGGACAGGGGTGACCCTACAATAACACTGGGGGGAGGGGGACAGGGCAGGGATGACCCTACAGGAACATAGAGTACGTTGGGCAACCCTACAATAACGGGGGGAGGGAACAGGGGCAACCCTACAATAACAGTGGGTGACCCTACAATAACATTGGGAGTGGGAGGGACAGGGGTGACCCTACAATAACATTGGGCAACCCTACAATAATATGGAGTGGGGAGGGAACAGGAGTGACCCTACAATAACATTGGGCAACACTACAATAATATGAGGGGGTGGGGAACTGGGTACAGTAACATTGGGCGACCCTACAATAACATGGGGGTGGGGGGGACGAGGGTGACCCTACAGTAACATTGGGCGACCCTACAGTAACGTGGAGGCGGGGGGGCGGGAACACGGCTCGGCCCTACAATAACACGGGGGGGTCACGTGAGGACGCCGCCGTCAGCGGAGGGGCCCGGCGGGGGTGGGCGGGGCCGCCGTTGCCATGGCGACTCCGGGAGGGGGTGGGGGCAAGGGGGCCTCTGTCGCGCGGCGGCCGCTGCCGTAAAGCGCGGCGCGGCGCCGTAAAGCGTCCCGCGGAGGCGGCGCTCCAAGATGGCGCTGCGGGCCGGGGGCCGCGGGGGCAGCGCCTGAGAGGCGGCGGCGGCGGCAGTCGGGTCGGTGCCGGGCCCCCGGGCGGGGCGGGACCCCCGGGAGGGCCGGGACCTCCCTCCTCCCCCTCCCGGGCCCGGCCTGCCCATGGTGGCTGCGGCCTGGCCCCCCCCCCCGCCGCCCCCCCCCCCCCGTTACCGGGGCCCCTGAGGCCTCCCCCCGGTGCCCCGGGTCTTGGGGAGGGGCGGGGGGTGCCTGGTCCCGCCGTGCCGTTATCGGCCCTCGGGGGGCACGGGGGGGGCCCGCTGGGCCCGGGGGGAGGCCTGGGGAGGCCCCGGGGGGGTTGTTTGGGGGGGGGTCCCGTTCCTAACGGGGGGGTCCTGGGGGGGCTCGTTGATGCCGGGGGGGGGGCCGGTCGGTACCGGGGCGGTGTTTGGGGGGGG
>CM021755.1:416073-429621 GCA_011075105.1 Heteronetta atricapilla | reverse complement strand
GGCGTCCCGGTGGGGCTGGGAGGGGGGTGGGAGCACTGAGGGGGGGGCTCCCGGTCGGACCGACCCCCCCCATCGCATAATTCCCCCCCACGGGGTCTTGGGGAGCCCCCGGACCCGGCTGTGACGGCGGGCGCAGCGCGGGCTGGGGTGTTTATAGCGCCGCGGAAATCTGTCAGCGCCCGGCTGCAAAATACAGCCCCAGCGGCTGCAAACACCCGGTTAGACCCGGTTAAACCCGGTTAAACGCCCGGTTAGACCCGGTTAAACCCGGTTAGGCCCGGTTAGACCCCGTTAAACACGGGACTCCCAGCCATAAAGCCCCCCCCCGTGGCGTGTCCCCCGGTGCCGGCGTAGGATCGAGCGGCAGGTCCCGGGTGAGGGGGATACGGGGCCGGGAAATTCCCCTGGGAATCAGCCCCCTGGGGCACGGGGGGGGGGAAACAGCCCCCGAGAAGCCCCCCCCCGAGTCCTTCATCGCTCGGAGCCGTCCCGGGGGACCCCCCCAGCGGTGCCACCGCGGCACCCGGCGCTTTTGGTGTGCCGGGAGATGATTTTTTTTTTTTAGGGCCCTCGCGAGGCTGCTGGAGGAGCTCCGGGCACGCGGGGCTGGCGCTGCTGATCCTGGCCTGATGCCGCCCCCGGGGAGCGGCGAAACCTCAGCGCCCCCCCCCCCCCGGGGTCGCCTCCAGCACCGCGGCTCCGCTCCGGGGCCCTGCCTGCGAGCTGCCCCCCCCAGGGGATGCGGCCGGGCCCCTTCCAGCGCCCGCTGCTCGTCCTCCTCCCTTCTGGCTGCCGGTGACCGCCTCGGCCCTCAGCTGGGGGCCGCCCGTGGGCCTCCCGCTCCCCACTGGAGGCCTCGAGGCGGGCGCCGAGCGTCCCCGGGGGCTCCTGCATGGCCGGGGACGGAGGAACGGGTGCTCCCAGTGCCGCTGCCGTGCCCTCGTTCCCTACCGGGGGCGCGTTCCTCCCGGGCTCAGGGCCTCGTCCTCTCGGGGCCTCGCGGGCTCCTTGGGCAGCAGGCGAGGCCGGGTGAGGTGAGGCAGGCACCCGGGGAGGGCGTTGGGGTGGGGACAGCGCCCCGCCACTGCTCGGCTCCCCAAATTCCCCCCTCCTGCGGGCTGGGGGCTCCCCAAATTCCCCCCTCCTGCGGGCTGGGGGCTCCCCAAATTCCCCCCTCCTGCTTCCTCCGGCCCCCGGAGCGCCGCCGCCGGCTCCCCGCGGGGGGCCTGGGGCCTCCGTCGGGCTCGGGGCCGGTTGGGGGCTGTCCCCCTGCCGCCAGCAGCCCCAACCCCTCGGGGCCGGCTCGTGCGGAGCTCCCCGGTGCAGAACGGGGCCGGGGCCGGCGCCGCTCCCCTCCCGCAGCGTTCCCTGGTGTCGGCTTCGCTCCCGGCGAGGTGCTGGTGGTCCCACGGCTGTTTGCCGACGGATTCCTCCCCTCCCAAGGGGAGTTCCTCGTCCCTCGGCGAGCCGGCGGCGTTAATGACTGATCCCGCAGGTAATTAGGCAGAGGGAAATAACTGCCGGCGAGCCAAGTCCAAGCCCCGGGTCCCCTCGGCAGCGATAAGGCTCCTGCGGCCGTTTGGCTTTAACGGCTCCAAGGGCAAAAAGCGCCGGGTCCTGGGGCAGGAAGCGCCCGCCGGAGCGGGAGTCCGCGTGCTGCGAGCCACTCGTTCCAAGGAGGGGGCGTTAATCACCGGGAGTTAATCACCAGGCGTTAATTGCTCACCCCAGCCCCGCAGCGCGGCTCAGCCCGTCCCGTTGGCGGCCCCGGTGACGGCACCCAGTGGGAGCGGAGCCGCCGCGGGCCACAGAGGTAACGCGGCCCCAGCCCCGTAGGGCTCCGAACCGGGCAGGATCCGGCCCTTAATGGGGACGGCAGCCCCGGGAGCGGCTCCGGTGCTGTGCAGGGTGCGCAGCCGGCACCCCGCGGGGTCAGCTCGAGTCACCCCGCGGGCCGGCCCCCGGTGGCTCGGGGTGCCAGCGCCGCTCCGCCCCGGTGCATGGGAGGGTGCTGAGCACCCAAGGGCCTCACGCCGCCTCTCCCCACCGTGCAGGTGCTGAGCTGGGGGGCTCGGGGTTGTGGCCCCATCTGAGCTCGTCTCCTTCCCTCTCCTCCTCGGTGCCGCCGCGTGGTGCTGGCAGCGCCGCTGGGGAGCGGTTACGCCGGGCGCTGCCCCAACCTCTCCGTGTTTTCCTTCACCTTTTCCTTCCCCGCTCCCACCTCCGGCGCCGAGCCAACGGCCGCGGTCCCGGGGCTGGCGGCGAGCTCAGTTGCAGAAATTCGGGGCCGTGGGCACGGGCAGAGCCGGGCACGGGCAGAGCCAGGCCCGCTCCTAAATCACCCGGCTCCTCCGGGCTGCAGGCGCAGCCGCGGCTGGGCCGGGGGCGATTCGCCTCCTTTGGCTCGCAGCTCCCTGAGCCGAAGCTGGGGGGGAATCCCTGATCGGAGCTAACGCTGCCCTGCCTCGGGGTGTCCCCCCCCGTGTGTTCATGGGGCGCCTCCGGCTGCTTTCAGGGAGCTTCTCCTTGAGAAGCTTGTCCCAGGAAGGGCCTAAAAATAGGCGGAAAGCAACGAACGGGCCGAGCAGCCCTAAAATGTTTTTATTTTTTCTGCTGCCTTGGCCAAACCGCTGCTGCTCCTGACTCCGCTTTGTTCTCCCCTGGTGCCCCGGCGAGCCCCAAAGCCCCCGGGGGGGGGGGCAGAGCCTCGCTGCGTGGCGCTGGGACCACGCTGGCAGGGAGCCCTCGCTCCTCGCCGTGGCTTCAGTGCGGGGGGGACCCGCGGGAGCTGCTGCCCCCGGGCACCTCACGGGGCCGCTTCCAGCTCTGCTCGCCCCGTCCGGCAGCGGCGGCCCCTCGGCGGTGCTGGGAGGGTTCTGAGCGTGGGGAGAGGCTGCAAAACGTGTTACTGGGGGGTTGGAAACGAAATAAGGACTCGTCTCGAGCGGCTTGGAGCTTCCTGCCCACGGCCTGCAGGTGCCGGGGGAAGCGCCGGCCTCGGGGCCAAGCAGGGACAGGGTGCACGGGGGTGGCACCGACACGAAGCGTCTGGGGCCAGGTCTGCCTCCCGCTGCGGGTCTGTGGATGGAGAGGGGTTGGTGGGCACGGCCTGGTGGTGGGTGCCTGGAGGCCGCGGGGCGTTGGGGGTTTGGGGGTCAGCGGCAGCCCCTCGGGGGTGTGGGGTCCCTCCGGTGCTGTCTCGCTTAGAAAGCGGAGCCCCGGAGAGCGGCCACGAGCGAGCGCGGGGCTCTGGCCCCTGCCCCTGTCCTCCGCCGGCTGCCCGAGCTCCAGCTTCTGCTCTCTCCCTCTCGCGTTCAGGGGAAGCGCGCGGGGCAGCGAGATGTCGGACAGAGGGAGCAGCATGGACGGCAAGACGGACATCGTGAACGGTGAGCGCGGGGCGAGGGCTGCCCCGCGGGGGGGTCCCGTCCCTGCCAGCTGTCCCCAGGGGCACTCGGGGAGATGCTGGCGGTCGGAGGGGACGGGGACAGGGACGAACTCGGTGTCAGATCGGGTGCTGTGGGCTGGTGCTGGGCGCAGAGCGGAGGCCGGACGGCTGGGGGCTCGTTCCCGTCGCCCACCTGCCCGGTGAGGGGGCGAGGGGGGTGCTGGGCGCGACGTGGTTCTGCTGGGGAAGCTCACGGTGTCGTCTGCACCGCGCAGGCAGCTTGTCCAGCAGCCCGGAGGAGATGTCGGCTGAGGAGGGCCGAGAAACCTCCTCCGGCATCGAGGTGGAGGCCTCCGACCTCAGCCTGAGCCTGACGGGAGACGACGTGGGGCCCAACCGCACCAGCACCGAGAGCCGGGACACGGACACGGAGAGCTCGGGGGAAGAGAAGGACTCTGACAGCATGGACGACACGGGGCACTACTCCATCAACGAGGAGAGCCGGGCCCTCGACCGGTCGCACTCGGAGGAGGAAGAGGAGGAGGACGAAGAGGAGGAGCAGCGGTCCCACCGCCGCGCCCAGCGCAAACGCGCCAACCACGAGCAAGACTCCTCGGACGACGAGCAGGCGCTGGAGGACTGGGTGTCCTCGGAGACCACGGCGCTGCCCCAGCCCCGCTGGCAGGCGGTGCACGCCCTGCGCGAGAGGGAGCTGGGCTCCAGCTCCCGCTTCGTCTACGAGGCCTGCGGCGCCCGCGTCTTTGTGCAGCGCTTCCGCCTCCAGCACGGCCTCGAGGGCCACACGGGCTGCGTCAACACCCTGCACTTTAACCAGCGCGGCACGTGGCTGGCCAGCGGCAGCGACGACCTCAAAGTGGTGGTGTGGGACTGGGTCCGCAGGCAGCCGGTGCTGGAGTTCGAGAGCGGCCACAAGAGCAACGTCTTCCAGGTGAGGAGGGCGCGGGGATGCTCCTCGGGGTGCTGGGGAGCGCCCGTCCTGGTCCCCGTGGGTTTGGGGTATCGTAGCGCACCCAGCGGGCGCTTACCCGCCGTAGGGGCGTGCGTCACGTCCCCCTGTGCTGCCGGGCAGGAGAAATAGTTTTAAAGCTAAGGGCTGGCTGGAAGGATCCAGCAGCGGTAAACAGCCACCCAAACCCCCCATTGTGCCCCAAAATCTGCCGTCCCACGGCGCCCGGCCATGGGATGGGCGTCCCACGCCGCTGGGACGCCCCAGCCCCGGCTCTGCTGAGCTCAGCGTTGGGAGCAGCCGCAGGGGGCCGGGCTGGGCCGGGCCGGGCCGTGCCACGGCTCTGCCACCGCCAGAGGGGGCCCGGAGCGTCGCGCTCGGCCCCGCGCAGCCGCGGCCTGGGGGGGGCGCCGGGACCACCAGCACCTTCCCACATCTCCTCCGTGCTCTCAGCTCCCCGAAAAGAGATCTCGGGGATCTCTCGGCCAACCCAGCCCCTCGAGCCGGGGCTCTGCAGGCAGAGCTTGCCACCAGGGCAGGGGGTGAGGATGCGTCTCTCCGGGTCCCGTCCTCTCTGGTCCCTACGCGCGCGCCCGCGCCCTGCCTTTCAAAGCAGCCCCTCCGCTTGCTCTCTTGCAGGCCAAGTTCCTCCCCAACAGCGGTGACTCCACGCTAGCCATGTGCGCTCGCGACGGCCAGGTCCGCGTGGCCGAGCTCTCCGCCACCCAGTGCTGCAAAAACACCAAGCGCGTGGCGCAGCACAAAGGAGCCTCGCACAAGGTGAGCCCGCACCGGCCTCCGCGGGGGGCCCCGCGCCCCGTAACGCCCACGGGCCCTCCCCGCTGGACCAGGCTGCCGGGAATACCGGCGGCAGAGCCGTGCCTCCCTCGGAGGGACCGGTCCTTAAATAATTCTGACTGACTGCCCTCATCTCCGAGGGGTGAGGGCCCATTGCTCTTGGGCAGCAGGGAACGAGGAGGGCCTCTGGGGTCGGTGAAGCAGAGGGACAAGGGCGTAGCTGCGGGGTCTGGGGGCTCCTGTTGGTGGTTTACTGGGAGAAAGGGATCTTACCACTCTGTCGGGTAAAAAGGGAACCAATGCCCGAGTATTTATCTTCCAGCTGGCCCTAGAACCGGATTCTCCATGCACTTTCCTATCAGCAGGTGAAGATGCTGTAGTCTTCACCATTGATCTGCGGCAAGACCGGCCTGCCTCGTGAGTATTTCTCTCCCTGCTCCTGCTGCGAGAACCCCGGGGGGAGGGCGAGGGTCTCTCGGTGACGTGGGGCTGAGGGTCCTGCCCCTAGGTCTGGGACGTTAAATTGTGCGCGAGGCAGGATCGGGCAGGAGAGCTGTTGGGTCAGGACGAGCGGTGTCAGGAGCTCACGTGGGTCTGGCCGTCCTGCAGCAGGACGTGGCCTCGAGCCTCGTTAATCAGGGTGCTTGAACCCTCACCCTCCGGCAGGATGAGGCCCCTCGGGGCCCGTTCAGCTCGGGGACAGCAGTCACGCCGCTGCTGTGGGTCCTGGGTCCCGGCTGGTCCCGGTGCTGGGTGCCGACTCGCAGCCCCTCCATGCTGGCAGCAGCGCGGAGCCCGGAGTTGGTCTGACTCGCTCTCACACGAACGCTATTGCCGTTAATTGGAAAACAATAATTAGCGAGCAGCTGGGCGCTGTGTGCCAGATCTTAACCTGTGTGGCAGCGGGATCCGGCGTTCCTGACAAGCTTCCAAACGAAATCCGCAAAGCGTGTTCCGCCGGCCGCCTGGTTCGGAGAGCGCGGTGCTTTTCCAGCGGAGCGGAATCTCGTTTTGGAGCTGATCCTACTTAAAGCCGAGCGCTTCGGAGCTCGTCTCCCGGCGCTTTGGTTTTATTTGTGCGCGCGGGTGCTTTTGTCCGCAGCCTTAAACCCATCTGTTTCATAACCAGGGCAAAAACTGCCGGGGCGTTTAATCCTCGTCCCTTCTCCCCCCCCCGCCTCTGTTCGCCGGGTGGGTTTGGGCAGGAGGCTGGTGGCCGGCACGCGGCAGTGGGTCTGTCCCCCCCTCGTCCCCCCTCGTCCCTCGCGGGGATCCCACGCTGCTGTTTGGGTTCGGTGCAGGGGGAGCCGCTCGGCAGGCGGGGCGCGCAGGCAAGCCCGTAGGCAGCTCCCATCTTTCATTAAGCCGAACGGTATAATTAGAAGAAAGACGAGCTTTGGAGCTCGCTGCTCCTTGAGGATGCTGCCTCGGTTTGTGTTCGCGTCTACGAAGCCTAAATATTGAGCCCAGTCTCTTGGGGGAGGGGAGCTGCCGTGCATCGGATTCCGTGAAATCTGGGCCTTGTTACGGCGAGCCGGGTGGGGAAAAACACCAGCAGAGGGATTCGGCTTTGGGGTGAAGCTGATTCCGCTCTCGCTGCTGCCTGGACGGCTCCGTCAGGCTTCAGCCTGGGCCGTGAAACCCTTCAGACATTTTTTGGAGGCAAACGCCAGGGAATGATTTCACTCTGCGCTATTTGACTCGCAGACAGAGCATGTGCTCGCTTCAGTTTGGAAGCTGAAATGCTTGGGTGGTTTTTGCTGTTGTGTTTTTTGTTTTTTTTCTCTGGGAGTGAGTAAGAGGCTCGCGGAGCTCCTGCGTTTCCCATCTGGACCCTGTTTTGAATTCGAGGTGGATTTTTTTTGTTGCTGTTGGTGGTTTGTTATTATTATTCCTCATCTCTTAAAGGAAACTGGTTGTGACAAAGGAAAAGGAGAAGAAAGTGGGTCTGTACACCATCTACGTGAACCCAGCTAACACCTACCAGTTCGCTGTGGGAGGCAGAGATCAGTTTGTGAGGTGAGTCTGGGCCGAGGATGAGCCCCCAAAACGGACCTGAGCGTCCCCGGGGGGCTCACCTGGCGCCCAGCCAGCTCCGACGTCCCCCCTAGGAACACTTGTGGCTTGAACCATGAAAGCCTCCAAAGCAGCACGAAGGCAAGTGGGATTAGCGGGGAAGGATTCGGATCCGTTGAGGTTTAGTGCTGGGATCCAGTGTCCGGCGCGCCCTGGGGCTGGGACAGCCTTTCCCCAGGGACCAGCTGTTCTCTTAACGAGCTTCAGCTCAATCTCCTCCCGGTCCCCAGCCGGCCCGCAGTGCCCAGCGCGCCTCAGGGGCGAGGTGAGGGCTCGGGGAAGCTCTCGGCTTCTGCAGGACGGAGCTCCTGAAGTGGCAAATGCAAGCCCCCGACTCTTCCCCCTCTCAATTAATTAAAATCTTCCCGACCTTGCTTAATCGAAAGCTCCTCCGGAGCTGCGTTGGGAAGCCCTCGCAGCTCCTCTTCCTCCCACCCCCACGGCGCTGTGGGTTTGCCCGTGGGAGCCCACGTCCTCCCTTCCTGCCCCTGCCTCCCTGTGAAGCCCCCAGGCGGGGATCGTTCCCCCGTGGAGCTGAAGGAGGTAACGCAAAGCTCTGATCCCGTGGGGCGTCCTCCGCCCCCCAGCTGCAGGCTGTCCCCTCCTTCCCTCCCGCCCTCAGGTGTCCCCTCCTGCTCCGGGCAGCGTCCTCCTGTGCTGGAGCTGGCTGCCTCCGGGGCTCCCACGTCAGCGCGGAGCTCCCCCAGAGCCGGGGGGGGTTAAACCACGATTATTTGGCATCTGCTTTTGGCAGAGGCTCGTGGCCCACGGCGAGCAGCTCCAGCACAGGCACCTGCAGCAAACAGAGCTGGCTTTCCCCTCTGTTCCTGCTCGGAGTAACCAGCCCGCCTCCCCTCCCGAGCCTCCAGGCCTTCCAGAAGGGCCGCCGAGCCCCCTGCCTAGCAGTGCTAGCAGCCAAAGCCGAGGCTTTTGCCTGAAGGCTTCCCTTGCAGCCACCCTGTGGGCTTTGCGGCTCCCCGAGGCTCGGCAGCGCCCCGGTGTCGCTCGGCTCCCTGCGGACGCGTTGGGGCCGCGGCTCCCCGCCGCCAGGATTGCTCGTGCAGCGTCAGCTCCCCGGAGTGACAGCCCCGCGGGCGTCTGGCGTGTCGGCAGCATCTCCCAGGGCGCCGGGCACACAAACACTTCACACGTGGGTTCTGCAGGCTGCTCACGAGCAGCAGCGCCGGCATGGAGCTAGCTCGGAGGCTTCAAAGAGCCCTCAGCGCAGCTTCCCCTCCTGCCTGCTTTCTGCTGCCTTTCCCTGCCGTGTCCTGAGCCACGTTCCCCCTCCCTGCCCTGCCCGGGGCGGCTCCCGGTGTGCTCCCACATCAGGTTAACCCCTCCTGTGGGACCCCGAGGAGTCCAGGCCAGCCCAGGATAAGGGGGGGTGGCGGTCACGTCGCCCTTGCCAAGCCACCTCCAGGCTGCCAACCCCCAGTGCAGGCCGTGGCCATTGCGCACCCGGGCTTTGACATCGTCACGTGCCACCAAGCGGTGTCCCCGACGTAATGAGAGGTGACATTAAGCTGCTTTGGCCACGACTTCTGCCAGCCCCGGCCGCTCGCAGCTCCGCAGATCCCCGGCGAGGGCTGGAGCCCGCGGCCGGCATCAGGGCAGGTCTTGGCCACAGAGCGGGGTCAGAGGCGGCAGCTCTGCGGTGGGGCAGAGCCGTCCCTGCCTCCTGCCCATGGAGGGGGGCAGCGCCTGCCCCCCCCGTGCTCCTCGGCTCTGCCTCGGCGTCGCTCGTGTCTCGGGCGAGTGTCCCACGTCTGCCGTCCCTCCCCAGGATCTACGACCAGCGGAAAATCGACGAGAACGAAAACAACGGCGTGCTGAAGAAGTTCTGCCCCCACCACTTGGTGAGCGCTCGCTTTCGTGGGCCAACAGGCTGGGGCGCGTGGCTGGGGCACCCTGGGGACATCAGCGGTGGCCGGTAGCTCTCGTTGGCCATCGTGGCTGGCTCAGGGCGGGCTGAGCCCGGGAGACACATGGCTGCAGGGGGCCGTGGTGCTGTGCAAGGAGCAGGGCACGGACGGGATCTGCCCGGGGTCTGGCAGCGCCGGAGCCTGCGGTGGGGCCGGATCCGCGGAGCGCTCCCTGGGGAGCTGCGCTGAGGAGAGGCCGAGGAGCGCTCGCTGGCCAAGCCTCTCACGGGCTTCCTGCCTGGGAAGCAGCGAGGGAAGCCGGACAGACGGCCTGGCTTTTTATTTTCTGACCCAAATCTTCCAGTGGCCCTTAAGCCCAGCCCCGGCTTAGGAAGGCGCAGCGCCTTGGTGCTGGCTGTGAGCTGGCCGCGGAGCAGGAACGCGCACCCCGAGCCCTGCAGCGCGCGGCGGCGTGGGTGTGTGCCGGCACGGGTCGCGGCCTCGGAGGGAGGAGGAGATGGGATGGGAGCTGTGTGTGCTTTCCCTAGGTAAACAGCGAGTCCAAAGCGAACATCACCTGCCTCGTGTACAGCCACGACGGCTCGGGTGAGTACAGCCCCCCTGCCGGCCCCGCGGTGCCCGGAGCCCCCCGGAACGCTGCGGGGGCGGCGCGGTGCCGTGGCAGAGGCCACCTCCATGGGCTCACCGCTGCCACCCCCTCTCTCCTTTCTGACACCAGAGCTGTTGGCCAGCTACAACGACGAAGACATCTATCTCTTCAACTCCTCGCACAGCGACGGGGCCGAGTACATCAAGAGGTACAAGGGACATCGCAACAACGCCACCGGTAAGGGCGGCAGGGCCGGGGTGCTGGGGCGGCTCCTGCAGGCAGCAGGGACAGGGCTCGGAGGCTTCTCCCGGCTCCCTGCCAGCCCCTCCACCTCCGCAGCCCTTTCCCCATCGGCAGGCGGGGGCCGAGGGGCTGGGTCGAGGCTTTGGGGCAGGCTGGTTTCGGGGAGCCATCCCCAGAGCAACCCAGGCAGGTAAACACCCGCTTGGAGCCCATTTGTGCAGCTCCGCGCGTCTCATCCTCCTCTCAAAGACCCTGAACACAAACTTGGGCTTGCAAAGAATGAGCTATTATGTGTCTGGGGACGGAAGAGATCCACGCCGGTAACCTTGGAAACTCGCTCGCTGCCAGGCAGGAAGCGAATTCATGGCAGGGAGCGCTGCCCGGCTCCTGATGGCCTCGGGCTGCTTGTTTCTCTCCTTGCAGTGAAAGGCGTCAATTTTTACGGCCCAAAAAGCGAGTTTGTGGTGAGCGGCAGCGACTGCGGCCACATCTTCCTGTGGGAGAAATCGTCCTGCCAGATCGTGCAGTTCATGGAGGGCGACAAGGGCGGCGTGGTGAGTTCGCCTCCTCCTGTGCCCCGCGCAGCCCCCCCCAGGCCGCTGGCTGCCCTCCAGTTCCTCATGCCTGCGCCGATCCTACACCATTTTTCCTCCCCTTTTTCACACATCCCCTTGAGTTCCCCCCAGCAGCCGAGCAGGGTCCCCGCCAGCTCGCACAGCCGTGGGGTGCTCAGCACCTCCCCGCCGTCCTGCGGCACTTTGCGGCTGACGGCTTCGGTGTCCCCATGGCTGCGGGCAGGGGGCTGCGAGCCGCCCTGCCCCAGCAGTGCTCGGAGGGGAGCCGACCTCCCACATGGCTCTGCTGGGGGGAAAGGTAGGGTAAAAAACGCCGCTGGGGGCTTGGAAGCAAAGACCCCGGAGCCGTGGGGACGCCCGAGCTGCGGCACGGAGCTGCCTGCTGCGGGGCCGGCTCCAGGCGCTGCTCCCCGGGGGTTTTGCAGCTGCGCGGTGTGCAGGAAAAGGTCACAGCTGCACCGGGGCCGGCCCTGCGCCGAATTTCCCAGGCTCTGGGCCGGCCGCGGTCAGGTCCCAGGCGGCCGCTGCCTCCGCACCCGCTTGTGCTGGCAGTGGGGGGGGGGAGCTTGGCCCATTTTGGACCCCCCCCCCTCCCCCAAGGGGCTGAGAGCCAGGGCAGGCTCAGGGGTGCTCGGACACTGCCTGACCCCAACGGGCACAGGGACTGGGAGAGGAAGGGACGCCCTGGGGGTACCCCTGGGGCTGTGGGTGCCAGGCTTTGGGTGGGCACTGGGGGGGGGCTCCCGGTGCAGGGCCGGTCCCGAGGTGGCTGCGGTGGCTCTGTCACATCCCCACGTCCCTCCGGGGCTCGTCGTCCCCAGCACCCTCCCTGCAGCCACCCTGGTCCCGCGCTCGCTCCCCCGCCAGCCCCACAGTCGCCTTTTGTCTGGGTGGCCGCGGCCCCGTGCCAGCGCCTGGCGGCCGCTGGCACCACCACCCCCAGCCAGCACCACCGGCACCGGGCAGGATCCGGCCGCGCTTGCGGGTCCCTCGCCGGGCTGGGCCCCTCCGCTTTCCCCTCCGCTCCCTGCCGGGCTCTGGGTTTCTCCTTTTCCTTTCCCTCTCTCTGGTTTTTCCTCTTTCCTCTCCCTCTCTCCCCCTCCTTTTGTCGCTCCCGCCGTGCCGGGCTTTCAGCGCGGGGCGCCCCGTGCATTATTCAGGGCTCACCGAGCCCTTTCTGCCTTCTCGCAGCCCTGGGAGCCGCGGCGCGGGGACGGCTCCGCGCTGGCACCGGCCCAGGGGCTGGCGGTGTGGGGAAGGGGGGCACGGGCAGCCCCCAGGACTGCGGCAATGCCCCCCCCCAGCGGGTTTGGGGTCACCTCCCTCTCCCTTCCTAAGGACTTGGGGTAACGAGGCTGCCCCGCTGTGCCCCCCCCTTTTGGGGATGGGATCGGGGCCATCGGCCTCTCCGGTGGTGCTGGTTGTGAGCTCTGCCCCCCCCCGGATGGTGCTGGTGGTGGTCCCCATGGGGCCGGCCGTCACCTTGTGTCCCCCCCCCGTGTCCCCCCCCCAGGTGAACTGCCTGGAGCCGCACCCCCACCTCCCCGTCCTGGCCACCAGCGGCCTCGACCACGATGTCAAGATCTGGGCGCCCACGGCCGAGAACCCCACGGAGCTCACCGGCCTCAAGGAGGTGAGACCCCAGTGGCAGTGGGGGGGGGGGGAGTTTGGCCCATTTTGGATGCCCCCCCCCCCAAGGGGCTGGGAGCCAGGGCAGGCTCAGGGGCAGGTGGGGGGACACTGCCTGTCCCCAAGGTGAGGCGGGGGCTCGTGGACCCCAGCCCCTGACCTCTTCCCCCCCTGTCCCCCCCCTCCCCAAATTTCGGGTGGCCGCAGGTGATCAAGAAGAACAAGCTGGAGCGGGACGAGGACAGCCTGCACCACACCGACATGTTTGACAGCCACATGCTCTGGTTCCTCATGCACCACCTCCGACAGCGGCGTCACCACCGGGTAGGTGCCGCCTCCTCCTCCTCCTCCTCCTTTTGGGGAGCACCAGCTTGGTGCCCCCCCCTTTCCAACCCCTTCCTCTTGCCCCCCCAGCAGCGCCGACGGGAGCCCGGGGCGCCGGACGGCGACTCGGACGAGTCCCCCAGCTCCTCCGACACGTCTGACGATGAGGAGGAAGGCCCGGACCGGGTGCAGTGCATGCCCTCATGAGCTCCCCCACCCCAGCCCCGGGGCGGCGGGGGGGCTCTGGGCACCTCCCTACTAACACTTTGAGCTTTCTATTGACATGTTAAGGACCCCCCCCCCACCGCCCCTTCCTCCCCAGCCTCGCAGCCCCAGCCCACCCCTGGGGACAGCGCCGCAGCCCCCCAAGGGGAGGGGGGGGGCACCGTGCCCTCCCCAGGACCCCCGCGATGACGGGATGGAGCGGGGGGGGGGCTGATTTTTGCATTGAAGTTCCCAGCAGGAGCGTGCCCCCTCCCTCCCCATTCCCCTTCCTGCTGGGGGGGGGGGGGTTCGCCCCCCCACCCCCCCCCCCCCCCCCCCCCTGGGGTCGGTGGGGGCCCCCCCCCCCCGGGGGGGGGGGCTCGGGCGGGGTCCCCCCCCCCCCCTCCCCCACCCCCCCCAGGGCTGTGTCCCCCCCCCATTCCCTCCCCGCCACGGGGGTGTTTGCAGAGAGATGCTTGTCTAGTTTGTACATATCAGTGATTTGCACTTGGTTTGGCCCCCCCACGCCCCCCCCCCCAGGTCAGTGGCCGGAGCCCCGGGGGGGGTAATGGAGGGGGGGGGCGCAGGAAGGTCCTTCCATTTTCTGTTACTTTTAAGGAGAACTCTTCTGTGGGGAGCGGCGGCGAAGGGCTCCCCCGCCCCTCGTAGAGGCCTAATTTTATATGTATTAAAACCAAATGGAACTTGGATGTTATCAAGTTAAAATTATTGTAAAAGTTTGAATATATATTATATATAAATGCAATAAAATCCAGGAGAGAGGCCCAGGGCTGCGTCTCCCCTTCCCTCGGCTCCCCGCCCCCTTCTCCCTTACCCCCCCTTTCTCCCTTACCCCCCCCCAGCACTTT
>CM021755.1:383847-414415 GCA_011075105.1 Heteronetta atricapilla | reverse complement strand
CCCCCTATTGATGACAAGCCAGTTACAATACAGCTAACAATCGCTAGGCAGCCAATCAGGGGACAGGCAACGCATCACAACGCGTGGTGAAGATGCTGGGACCAGCCAGAAAAGATTCTATGAATCTTTTTCTGTTCTTAAACATAAAAGAGCACTCCAGATGTTTGTAGAATCAACATGTTGTTCCAAGTTACAGCTAAATATTCTTTGCAGACATTTAAGCAAATTCTTGGCAGATCCATCTTTAGTCACATAAAGGGAAGCTGCCTCTCAGTGGGGTTGTTTTATTTTTTTATTATTATTGTTCTTGGCTTTAAGATAAGTAAGTTTCATTTCAGGATCTCATGCAACAGAACATCTCTTCCTTTAGAGACAGCTCATGTAAAAGTTATATGCAAGTTTTCTTCAAAACTGTAGGTTAGTATTGTTCATAATCACCTTTTAGGCAATTTGAAAAGGTTATTTCTCATCTTCCTTGTCTAGGCTTTCCAGCAATGAATTGCCAAGTATTGTCAAATATCCAGCATCCACTGCATTATGAGAGACATCTAAAAGAAAGAAATATACTGCAGGTTGAGGAGGACAAAGCTACAAAGTAAAAGCTAACAAACAAACAATAAAATAAAATAATTCAAAAATCATATTAAAAGAAATAGTAAAAGTGTTTAGTCATTAGAAAGGGAAGTGGGCAAAGGGGATACTTAGAATAATACAAACTACACATCATGCAATAAAATGAAATTAAACAACAAACAGTCATGTGAATAGAGGAGAACACAATTCCCGGTGTTTAATAAACCCCATTTGCAAGAAGCACAAGTTATGCTTCTGAGTGGAAATCGGATATTTCAGTCTCTCCTTCCAACAGTAAACTCAAACGTTAGGTGTTATTTTTTTATGCCAAATACAGAATTTGCTCTTCAAAACTATTCTTTCTGAATGTGGACAAGGCAATATTCTACCTCAACCTTCCTCCAACCATGTTACAAGCTGTATTTATTCACTTCCAAGTATCTTGGCTACCCTGCACCACTTGTAATTCAAGAGAACAATTTATTTTTGCTGTTGTGATAGTGTCGTTATGAACAGGACCTATTTCCAAGCCTTGTTTATCCTTCTAACAAGGATACTACCACAGCAATTCTAGGTTGATTCCTAGTTAGGATCATGTCTGTGAGATGACTAAGTAAAAAATTGAACCCAACTTAATTCTTTCATGATTTCACTACCGGTCTTTCAAAATCTCTTCATAACGTGGGAAAGACCCAGAAACTAGATTGCATCAGACTCAAAACAGACTATACAATGTGAAACCGCACAGGGCAGCTACATACATTGTAATTGCCTTTAACTGACAAATTTCTCACTATGTATTTTTGCCAAAATTCAAATATGACCTTTTCCTTGGTCTTAGAGGACCTTCATGGGAAAATTCATATGTACCACTGGAGTAATATGCAATGTTGATTTTTATTAATGTGCAGTTTTGTGGAAAATCCCCAAGATTTTTGTTTGTTTGTTTGTTTTTCCCTTGTAGTCAGAAGAAGCAATGAATTCCACTGTAGAATTGTAGACCTCTGGACGTTTGTGCGGCTCTCCGGAAGAATGTGTCAGAGGATTCTACATAAATTCTTCAGGAACTACAAAACAAAGCTTCCAAAATGTATGTTTGCCACCAAACCAAAACCATTATGGAATCTAAACTAATGCAGACATTGCAATTAATTAAAGATAAATAATTCAGATTTGGATATATAACATTTCCAGTATCCCACATCAAAGGTAAATAGGTAGAAACTGAAAAGCTTTGTTTTCAGTAGTAATATAACTCCCAATTTAAAACTAATGCAAAAGAGTATTTCACAAGAACCTTCAATCTGTATTGTTTATGCTAATTGCAGACAGATTGCTTATGCTAATTGCAGGCTTAGATTGCAGAAATTAGCTGTCATCATCTTACCATTTGCATATTGCAACAGCAGTTGATGGAGTAAGTCCATTTTAATACAGAAGTAATCAGGGTCATTTGATTCCATCCCCTCTGTCTCCGACAGAATTGCAAAAAGCCCTATTCCTTCAGGAAATGCATGCTATGTCTGACTTAAAACCTAGAGATTTAAAAAACACATTAAGAACTATACTATCTATTGTAGTATCATTTGCATGGAGTACCCTATGGATGGATATGACGCAAATACTTGAAAGAGCTATTAATGCAAGCATCTTCTGTCACAAAACTTAACATCATTAACTTTGTAGCACAGATTGCTTTCCACTTCCTTTGATCAATGAAAGAAGCAAAAGGGTTGATATATGTCCTGCAGGATCTGCATCTCACTATCGTGCTTGATGTTATTACTGGTAATTGCTGAAAAGAAACAATGGAAAAAGTGTAACCAAAGGTATGTAATACATTTGAGAGAGAACATTCTTGTCCAGTCCAGTGCAGAAAAGCTTCAAAAGCCTAGATACTCTTATCATCTTTCACTCTGTCATTTTTAGGCCATTTGCATGTCGCAATTACGATGCCTATTAAAAATTCCCTTAAAAAATGTAAGTAATATTTAAAATTATCTTAATCTTTACTGACTGACAAGCAAATTTGATGAACTGATGCGACTGTCACAATGAATTTTTGCTCCATTTTAGAGCAGTTTTTTGGAGAAAAAAGATCTGTTTCTGGATCATTTTTTCATGAGAGTATTTTCCTCTGGGTCCTTAGGCTTCCTATTTGGGAAACTTCTTACAGAAGCTATCAATGCCTTTTCTTTCATTGCAGATTCCTAGAACAAGTTCAGTGTAACAAATGAAGCAAGACTGGATTTCCTGGTTGAAAATGCAGAGTGTACATTACATAACTGTCCAACACTTGAAAGTTAGGCAAATAAGAAAAGTGCATTAGTATATGAGGGGTTTGGAGGGAAGATTCGTTTTGGTTTGTTTGCTTTTTGGTTTGTTTGTTTTTGTGGGTGTTTTTAAGGAAAACTTAGAACAAGCTAAAATGCAATGATTCTGTTTCTAGGTTAGGAAAGCAATTTCCAAGATTCGTAATCATGACCGGATCCCTAAGCCAGCGGACATGTTGCTTGATGAGCTAGCTGAGAAATGCATTGGTAAGACTGAAAGCAAAAGGGATTAATGCTTGTGACTAAGTTCTAAAGAATCTTAGCTTGTGCCAGGCAGTACCCAAGCTCTTGTGCCTTGCTGCACAACTAGTCAATGAGTGAGCTGGCACGCCTTTGTGGCAATCAGCGTTAGCTGCTTTCATCTGTTTCCGTTGTGTTGTCGTTCTTGTTGTCTGAGAACATTGAATGGTTTGGAGGCATCTTCCTCAAGAGTCTAGTTTGGATGAGGAGTCTGCTTCGGCTTCATAAGCTCAGGACATGAGGCAGTGAGCAACATAACCAAACTTCCCTGCAGAGCGATAGCACTTTCAATCCCCTGCTAAGCTGCTTAGTTTTTGCATGACAAATTCTTTATATGTTGGATATTGTAAACCTGGGCCTTGACTAATGACCTGATTTTTGTTTATTAGGATACTGTGGTGCAGATATAAAATGCTTCTGTTCTGAAGCTGCGCTGTGGATTTGTGAGCGAGCCGCTTTTTGAAAATTCAGTAGCGAATATTTTACAAGCCGTGCAGCAGATATTTCCGCATGCAGATGTTGCGCTACAGAAGGACCAACAGCAGGGTATAACCGTAGCATCCAGTTCTTTAAAATTCTGCCAAAGCAAAATCTTGTGGTTTGTGCAATCAACATCCAGAAACCTTTCTGACATAATGATGGTAGAATTTTCTTATTTGCATGTGTGTGTCTTTATTTTGGGAATATCTGGAATATGATGCCTAAGTTTTATTCTGGATTGCCAACTGAAATGCTAAATGGAAGCTCTGGATGACTCAACACATGGTGGAGGACTATGCGTTCTCTAGTAAGGCATCCTGCTTCTGACAGTAGCTAAGATAATTAGCAGTTTTAGAGGCTGACTTAAGGTTTGAAGTATAAGGCACCTCTTTTCCCTTAAAAATAAAAGCCAAGCTATTGGAGGGGAAGCATTTTTAGATTGGTGTTTTTAATTCCTTTCTGAAGAACGTGGGGACCAGGATCCAAGTATAACTGGTTTAAGTTAATACTGTTTGGGCTCTCCCGATTTTTCACCAGTCTCCTAATTTAAATGATTGTGGATCATACCGTGCACTTGCACGTGAGGTCAATTAGTGTTGATACTTAGTGGTGTGTGCTTGGAGGCTTTGCTTGGATAGTATGTGTGAGCTGACTCCAGACTGCATCAGGCCTGATCAAGTTTAGTCTGTCTATTGGTGAGAGCGACTAAACGGATAAACTCGTTCCAGTCCTGGTGAACGGAGATCCCTGAATAGTTCTGCACCTATTCCTCGAGCATATCTTACCAGCATTGCTCCCAGCAGAGCTGCTAGATTTCTTTGCATTGGTAAAATCAAGTCAGGAAAACTACCAACAGCATAAAAGCAGAGAGGCTAGGGGATTGGAAATTGCGCTAGCCCTCTGGTGTCTGCCTTCTGTGATCTTTTCCTTCAGGGATCTTTAAGGAGCCTTACTTAGAAGATGCCTTGGTCTCTCTGTCAGGTCTCAGGAGTCCTAGATGAATGGAATTCTGTGGCCATCACATCCTTAATCGCCGTGTTTTCACTGCGGGAACCTCCTCCAGAAAGAAAGGGTCGTGTTTTTATAGCTATTTAGCAACTACAGAAATTGTTCCTAACCTTCTTTATTGTAAGGGAAAAAAAATGACCAACAGAGTAGCGTACCCTATAGATAGACTTCAATGGGACCTAAGACAGCTTTCTAGAGCCTTGTGCCATCTCCTTAGATTTGTGGTGGGATGAACTCTAGGAAATAGCATTCAGGTGGTGAAGAAGAGTTTCTGGAAAAACATGTTTCTGACATATATCAAGCTGAAGCCGAGTCCACGCCAAATTAGTTTCTGGAAGAAAGTGAAAATGTTCTTCAAGAACAGACAAAGAGCAATGAAATGGCATTTTCTGGGCTAGACAGTGAGAGAAGCGGGGGAGATTTTGATATGACTGAACCTGATGCTGAAAAGGAGAGCGCCAAGCTTCCTGAACATTCAGCGCTAAGGTGGGAACGTCTAAATTCTGAAGAGCAAACTTCAAATGCTAAATGAAAAGTCCAACAGGTCATTTAGCAGCTTATTCTTGCTGAGGAGGATTAGCTTTAGCCTTCAATTTCACTGTTTTTTTCTGTTACAACTCTCAAAAATGATCACCTGGTTTATTTTGTGATGACGATGTTGCTCCTCTAATTCTGCAAGCCAAGCCTACGTGTTTCTGGAGGTGCTGTTTTTTTGATTCTAAAGTTTGTTTTTTCAAACGGTACCTAACTGCAAACCAGCAATCACTGACATTCTCTTGTTGTACGAGGCACTTTCCAATAATGAGCAGCATAAATGTGCAGTTAAAAAGCTGCACTTGAAGATGGGTGGATCCAAAGTAACATGTGGAATAGGAGACTTTTGCCCTAGTGTTGCAGTGGAAGATGTGTTTCCTAAGCTGAATTGGCAACATGACTATTTTTTTTCCACTATTACCCTTTTCTCTAGTGCTTTTTGTTTGCCTTTGTTTGTTTGTTTTGTCTTAGTTTCTAATTTTTGTGGAGCAGTGACTTCAGGTGGCAAGAAGGCAGAAGCCAAGTATTTCTCAGTGAAGATGCTAACAATTCTGTCTCTGTATTTGTAGAAAGAGATTGTTTTGCAGGTCCAGGGTACTTCATTGAGACTGTATTCTAGATAAAGAGGAAACTGGCTGAAGAAATGAGTGTCATTGCAGATTCTTGGACACTTGAGATGACTCCTACTGGACATTCTCAGGTAGAACAGCAACAGGTGAGTGTTGAGAACACTGTGGAAGCTTCTATGGAGCCAGCCATTGTAGTTATTGTGGATCAGCATGAGTTCAAAGTATATCTAATTTCAACTTTCAGTGTGACCAGCAGGGCTAGGGAGGTGATCATCCCCCTGTACTCAGCTCTGGTGAGGCCGCACCTCGAGTATTGTGTTCAGTTTTGGGCCCCTCGCTACAAGAAGGACGTGGAGGTGCTTGAGCGGGTCCAGAGAAGGGTGACGAAGCTGGTGAGGGGCCTGGAGAACAAGTCCTACGAGGAGCGGCTGAAGGAGCTGGGCTTGTTCAGCCTGGAGAAGAGGAGGCTCAGGGGCGACCTTATCGCTCTCTACAGATACCTCAAAGGAGGCTGTAGCGAGGTGGGGGTTGGTCTGTTCTCCCACGTGCCTGGTGACAGGACGAGGGGGAATGGGCTTAAGTTGCGCCAGGGGATTTTTAGGTTAGATGTTAGGAAGAACTTCTTTACCGAAAGGGTTGTTAGGCATTTCCAGGCATCGCAGACATCTCCCAGAGCACTGGGATATACTGGCAGACATGAACAACAGAGAAACCTGCTATCTGCTTCCTTAGGAAGACAGCTTTAAAAAGTGAGTATCGCCTCTACAAATTAGGTCGCAGCTTGAGGATGGGACAAAAGTTGTGGTGACAAGCCCCTTTACCAAAGGGGATTCTTATCTGCTCATATTCTCCCCACTCAGGATTCATGCAGCGCATAAACACAAGCCTTTATCTGCTTTGGGCCAACCTCCACGACTCCTAGCAATTTTCCCCAATTCTAATTTCCTCATTCTAATTGCTAATTGCCCTCATTCTGCTCTCCCCTCAAGATGGTCCTTATCTATGACATCTCCAACTCATGCAAAGGAACCTTCTTCCTCACGTTGGCTTCTGTGAGAAGGATCTAGAAGCTGTCCCATATTAGGTAAGGGTCCCACTGCTGACCAGAACTGAGCCAATAAGTGATATTGTTCTGCGCCTCTGTGAGAGCAGATTTAAGACAGGAGAAAAAAACAAACCATGAAACAAATTGCCAATGTTACACTCGCTCCTTATCCCAATGCATCTTTTTGGTGTAATTATACAAAACTAGAATAGCATTATTTCTTGCACCAGGAGCCACTCTGCTTGGCTGTGGGATCGACTGTGGAATGGACGCCTCTAGGTGCACCCCGAGCATTTTTCTCTGAGGGGTCTCCACTCTTAGTCGCTCACCACAGGAATAGACAAGGACCTCCTGAAGCCGCAGACAAATTATTTTAAGTGATATTTTCTTGTGGTATGAATGAAAGATACAAGAGGCCTCTTTGCGTGATTGTGTGATTGTGCTGTGTGAGTGAGGAGCAGCATCGCTGCGAAGCACTATTCTATCTTTACCCTGTTACCTGTAGTGCCTTGCTTATTACAATGTTTGCAGTGTTAAAGGTAGTAGACCAGGCCTGGGTTGCTCAAAAATAAAAACGGGGGAGAAGCTGGGAGAGACTGTGGTACTGGAATGGTTAGCTCCTCCATTACAGCCACGACGAACAATTCTATCACCATTCTGCCGGGCTCGAGAAGCTCACTCAATATTTCACCAGAACGCGAAAGGAATTGCTCGAGCCTACAACCTGTCTAAGACTGATGCTCAAGCGATCATGAAGGCTTGTCCTATATGTAGTCATCATAATTCAGGAATGGGACTCGGATGTGGGGTTAATCCGAGAGGGTTGAAAGCTAATGAAGTATGGCAAATGGATGTCATTCATGTTACAGCACTTGGACGGTTAAACTATTTGCATGTAACAATAGATACCTATAGCCACATGATATGGGCTACTGCGCAGCCAGGGGAAAAGGTTCAGGACGTGCGTCGTCACCTTACCAGTTGTTTTGCGGTGTTAGGGGTACCTAGCACCATCAAGACTGACAAAGGTCCAGCTTATAATAGTGGGCCACTAAAACGGTTTATGCAGCTATGGAACATTAACCACATTAAATAGTAGTGAAAATTGGACACAAACATGTTTTATGTTGGGTACTTATCAGCAAGGACTGAATGTTTTCCAGAATCCTAATCGCACGGGTTGGACTAATGTATCTCCCGCAACACAAGGATTTGGATACCGAAATAAAGGGGACTATTGTGGCACCAATGCCAGGAAGCAAGGACTGGGGCCTTTGGGAACTGAGGAAAGCCCAAAATCAATCTGGAATAATAACACTGCAAAGGCTCTGCCATCTGGCATGTTTTTGATCTGCGGGGACCGTGCATGGCAAGGAATACCTGCCAACACATTTGGGGGTCCGTGTTATCTGGGACGACTCACATTGTTCGCTCCGGACCTACACAGTCTCCGGGACCAGAGTTTGTCTCAGAGATCAAAACGGACTCTTAAGATTTTGGGTTCTGATTGTGACAATGGTGTGGAACTATGGGGCATTGCTGAAAGAATATCTGCCTCGATTGTTCCAGGGATTGGAACTGCGCACGCGTTAGCTAGCATTAATAAGCTTGCTTGTTGGGCTGTTAAACAATCAAATGTAACTACTGAAATCCTTGCAGAAATGGCACAAGATATGGATAGCCTTCGGCATGCAGTTTTACAAAATAGGGCAGCAATTGATTTTTTGCTTTTGGCACAAGGGCATGGATGTGAAGATTTCAAAGGGATGTGTTGTTCTAATCTTTCGGATCGTGGTCAATTGATTCATGACCAGTTGAAATGGTTGAAGGAGCATACAAAGAAAATTACTGTGCAAACTAGTTGGTTTGATGATTGGCTGAAATCTATCTTGGGGGGCATGTCTAATTGGTTAGCGAATCTAATCAAAGAGGGGCTTTGCTTTTTGCTTATGGTTATATTGATACTAATAACTGCGCGAGTAATTTTTAGTTGTTTAACTAAGAAGCTTGAACAAGTCACAAAAAAGGTGTTAGTAGTCCAAAATAAAAACAGGGGAATTGTAGAGGAATGGTTAGCTGAGAAAGGTCACGTAGACTTAAGGCAGCTGGACAAATATCGGACACAACTTGTTTAAGCTAATCAGACACAAGGATACAATGTCTGTTGGTGGCTTGGGAAAGTACTGTCTATGTTACTTTGGTCGAAAGGAATGTGAAAGAAGCTGATAACTAGGGGAACCAATCATGAGCTTAATTTTTGCAATATGTATGAGCTAATTATATGTTAGAGAATAAAAGGTGTCTGAGCTATCCAATAAATGGAAGCTTGCTGATCACTCATATTGAGCGACCTTGTCTTCCTTCCGTCGCCAACAGAAATATTCCTTTTTTGGGAGGAAAAAGGGAGAAATTGATAAAACAGTGGAGATGAAGAGTGCATGCAGGGTATGATTTTTTGAGGTTATCAGGGGTTAGAAGAGTTCTGTAATGTTTGGTTAGAAAGCATTTTAAGTGCTTCCAATAGCAATGGAAGTACTCAGCTGTTTCCCAGATCACAAGCAAAAAGTGCAGTCAGTGATTCAATGAGTGTTTCCACAGTCTGAGTATCTGTATCATCTGTTTTCAATTAGGTCATACTATGTATAGTTAACCTCTTATTGGGGAAGGAAAACTGCAAATACTTCAGCAGCTTTCATGTGTTGCATTGTTTGCTGCAGTAGTCCAATCTGTAGAATTTCCTAGTGGATACCACCTATGGCAATCCGAGCCTTAAGGGAAAGTGCTCAACCAGTAAAATATTAAGCCTCGCCTTAGGTCTTGTGGAATGCAGGAATCTCCAGGTGTGGAGCCCTGGGGAATTGGTGGTGTTTTGGCACACATTGAGTGCTCTGTATGGTGGCTGTGCCCCTGCCCCTGCATAGCTCTGTTCCGCAGCCTGCCTGATAGGCAAGTCCTAGCTGTCCTGGCTGGAGTCTTGGGGAGGGGGGGGGGTGTTCTCTTCCTTTCAAAATAGAACACTGAGCATAGTCCAGTTCTTTTAAATTGAAGAGATTTTTGGCAGCTAATTCAATAGTGGGAGCTCTGCTACCTTGCTGTTAGAAGCTTGAAGCACACCTTTGTGCTTTTCTCAGACCTCAGGCTTCAGGTTGAAAGAAGTGTTTAAAAAAAAGGCCTGTCTTTCTTAACAGTGTTCTGTGGCATCAGGCTTTTGTTTTTTGAAGGCATTCTGCTTCAAAGGAAGAAGGAAGGACAAAACTGAGTCACAGAGATGGGCAAATCCAAAGAGGTGACTCAGTTACAGAGTGTCTCTTGTGCAGCAAGGCATTGCAGGTTTTTTAAAGGGATGCATTACAGAACTAGTTTTTTTATTGACATCTGAAGGGAGCTTCATGGAGAAATGCAAAATTAATTTAGAATAAAAAGAGGGTACTCTCAAAGAGCCAAGAATGGTGTTGGACAAAACGGTACAAACAGTGTAAGGGAATGACTGTATGCAGTAGCTGTTGTGGCAAGGGAGATCTTGAACACTTCCAGCAGCACCAATGAAGTAGGACCCTTATTTAACAAAAACAAGTTCTTCTAGGATCGTAAAGAAAAACTGGAAATACACTGCTCCGTAAACAGACTCTGAATTATAACAAAAAAACAAAATCCACCTTAGGGATGTGCTCAAATGCTTTTAACCCATTCTATGGTTACTCTATTTAACCTATTCTCTAATATACAAATTGCTAAATGCAGAAAGCCAAAAACTGTTCTGCAAACTTTGGACTTTGTTTTTCTCTTGGGTTCGGTTCTTTTTTTTCTGATATTATTTCTCATCAGACTATTTTGAGACAAGCTATGAGGCTGCATTAAGGGCCAGTCCCTTCTATTAAAAATAAAAATCTTTTTAATTCAAGTTGACTTTAAGTAAACTTGTAACAAACTCAGCACTATTCATAGCCTGCATAAATGCCCTTTGTCATTTGACTTGCTGCAGAAACTACCTATTTTTTCCCCCTAATTTTTCAATGTAACTAGAGAAAATAACCCTAGATATTAGATTATAAAATAGATGAAGCTTCTGTACAGCTAGAGTTAGACATGGTATTTTTATTCAGCTGGCATATACTCATTTCAGTGTTGTTTCTTTTTTGTTTGTTTGTAAGAAGCAGAGCAACTTATTTTTCAAGAACTCTGACTTGAGTGAGCTTACCATGCTTGCCAGGAAGAGTTGCTAACCTTCATATATTTGAAGGTCAAGTAAAGGCTGAGGCATGTTATCTGTGGAGTGGAATGGTAAACTTTCACATAAGGCTTTGTAACTGAGTATCTTACAGAGAATACTCAGTTTAAATTGGGGTTAAAGCGATATACAGTTGAATGCAAGTGAAAGGTTTTAATATTATTTTGTGGCATGAGCTTCTGAAATGTTCAACTGCTGTTATTAGCCTAGGTATTAGCCTAGGGTATTAATCCGTTTTGGGATGCAATTTTGCTTCGTGAAATCTAGAAAGCAGCATGCATTTAGCTGAGTGAATTCTGTTACCCATTCAGATAAAATTGTGTTCTAGTGTTTTTGGAGAGCATGGATTAATGTAATGTCTGTTACATACAAAGCCATATATAGAACAAAAAATTACAGATGATGAACTGAGTGTTTAGGCAGTATTTGGGGAACTTTGGTACAGGCATGTCATTTCAGAAGAGAAAAGAGTTCTGAATTTATTCCTTCATTCTTGGTAGTTTACATCAAGTACTATAAAAAGTGCTTTCTTATAGACAAGATAATAGGATAAGTATTACAAATTAAAATTAACTCATTAATATTGATGCAACATTATGAGGTTTGCCCTTGCAAACTGGGAAACTTCAGTTTCTGACACTGACAGCTAGTGATGTAAATCAAGAAAGTATTTGGCACTTGCACTTGATGGCTTGAAAAGTAGACAATGGGATAATTTTTCCAACTTTAATTTGTGAACTGAAATTTTTGTCAAGTTATTTTTAAACGTTACTCCTCACTTCTCAAGCAACTGCTAATCTTGAACCTTGTCTACATGGAAGTAATATGGAGGTCAGTACTGTGAGCATCCCCCGAGTTTCTGTTTCATTTTAATAAATTACATTTCTTACTGTGGGGTTCTTGTGCTTGTAAGAGCTCTTATTAATAGAGAGCTGGCTGTGCAGACAGATCTGCAGATTTAAATAGCCACCATTAATATAAGCAAATAATGACAGTGACTTCGCATTGCATAAAGTTCCATTTTGCATATTTCTGTTGTCAAAAAAGGTGTTGGTTTATTTTTCATTAAATGTTTTAAACTTTCTGAAGATATTTTGCCATAGCAGTTTAACTCTTGCCATGGCTTCTGTAACATTACGGATTTTGCTTTTTGAAGGGGCACCCGTTCTGTGGTTCAGTTTCACCTTACTCATCTCACACAGATGAGTGATGCAACATGTTCTGCCTTAGCTTTGAAGTTTAAGTCCCTAAGTATAACCTTTACTCCCTAGATTTAACCCTGGTTAATGTGTGGTGCCCCACCACAGCAGATTCCTAAGTGTCTACATACATGTCTGATGTCCAAGTGTGTCTCCTGAGAGCTCATCTGCAAGTTTGGTAAGGGTCAGGGTCTGGTATTTCATCTAAACTCAGTTGTGTCTGCAGGTCATTACTTGTCAGTCCTTATCACTTTAAGAACCCTGCGGTAATAAATCAGAGACTTCTGTCCGTCTTCTTCAGGGAAGCAGTCTAAAACTTTTGAGATGGTAAGAAAATAACCATTGTGTTGTTGAAACATGGGATTAGAAATTAGAGAGTGAATGATTATGAATAAATATATAGACAACACTCATTGCTTAATATGTGCTACATTTGTGATGTACTGGGCCTATGCTGCGCTTAGGCCTCCAGATGAGCCCCTGGGGCCCCAAGGACCAGACGAGCCCCTGGGGCTCCACGAACCAGATAAATCTAACCCTATTGTTCGGATGATGAGCAAAGGCTCAGAGATAAGGAAGACTGTTTATAAAGGATAAGGTAAACAAGCAAGGCGTCGAGATAACAGGAGCCTCTTGGATCCCGAGAACTGGACCAAACCAACCTCATGGCCCAGATTGTGACCAAGTGCTCAGGGAGCATGCGCAAGGAGATGAGGTTAAAAGTTCAACTCTGAGGAAGACATCTTACTTCATCCTGACGACCACCCGACGACCACCAGAGAGTACTACACAAGCGCAGAAGGACTGATAAGATAATTAGCATACGAAGCGGGGCTAGGTGGAGCTAGGAAATGAATATGCATAGGTGTGTTGCGAAACTTAATGCATATGTAATATTTTAGGGGATAAAAGATTGTAAAATAGGTATGTTTATTCAGCACTGGGCAGCATGGGGGGGTAGTCCCACCAAAGTCGTGCGCAACAATTCACTCACTTGCATTCTCTTTTATCCCCTAAAATATTACATATGCATTAAGTTTTGCAACACACCTATGCATATTCATTTCCTAGCTCCACCTAGCCCTGCTTCGTATGCTAATTATCAGTCCTTCTGCGCTTGCATAGTACTCTCTGGTGGTCGTCGGGTGGTCGTCGGGATGAAGTGAGACGTCTTCCTCAGAGTTGAACTTTTAACCTCATCTCCCTGCGCATGCTCCCTGAGGCCTTGGTCACAATCTGGGCCATAAGGTTGGTTTGGTCTAGTTCTCGGGATCCAAGAGGCTCCTGTTATCTCGACGCCTTGCTTGTTTACCTTATCCTTTATAAACAGTCTTCCTTATCTCTGAGCCCTTGCTCACAGTCCGAACAATAGGGTTAGATTTATCTGGTTCTTGGAGCCCCAGGAGCTCGTCTGGTTCTTGGGGCCCCAGGGGCTCATCTGGAGGCCTAAGCGCAGCATAGGCCCAGTACATCGCAAATGTAGCACATATTAAGCAATGAGTGTTGTCTATATATTTATTCTTAATCAGTCACTCTCTAATTTCTAATCCCATGTTTCAGTCCCCCCTTTTCTGGAAAATCTTAGTAAATTCTTTTACTTAATATAAATTTTTTCTTCCCAATCTCTGTGATATGTATCCCTCAATGCCTTGCCATTTACTTTTGTCAAGGAAGCTAATATTGCCATTTGTTGTAACAATTTCCAATTCCAAACAAGCATTAAGAAAGACAATATTAAACTTACACCAACTAATATCAATAAAACAATAATTGGGTGACATAATATGTTCAAAATCTCAGTTGCAGTTGGCGACCATCCAAAGAGGGCATCCCGATAGGTGTAGGTATATTGTGGTGTTAGACCTGATCAACTGGTGGGATACCACTGGTGCCAAATATAGAAAATCACACCCGATGATTCTAACAGAGTTACAAATACAAGAGTTAGAATGATTCTTGCTAGGGTGAGTTATATTCTCCTTATCTACTTCTACAAAAGCACAAGCAGTTCTTAAACACACACAGCCTTGACCAATATATACATTATCTTGAACCATACTAGGTGCATCTATTATTAGTTTGTGGTCTTGGTCTTCAGCCTTTTCCCATCTCAGTAATGAAACTTGCCATTGGCTGGTTTCCAATGCCAGTAAAGATGATTGTAGGGGCTGTTTTAGTTTTGTCCAATCACTTGTTGCTGTGGCCAGCTTATTCATTAATATTTCTTAATCTATTTGATTGAGAACTCCTAATCCTGTTCCTAGCATTCCAATTAAGTCTCTTTGTGTCCTGCCCCTGAGGTGTGCTTGCTTTTGTGACCATATTGTCCAGCCAAAAACAGCTAATTACTACAGTCTGTGTTAATGTAAAATTATACCAACAATCTAATTTACCTTGGCAGATGCAACCTTCTTATTGGCCCCTTTTGGAAACTGGTTTTACTAAAATCCCCGTTACTTTCTCATGGGTCGTTCCATTAATCACTTGGCACCCTATTTTAATTTCATCCCCTATGGTTCTTTGGTGTGTCCACTCTTCCCCTAATTTTTCCCATTTTGATAATGGATGTAAATGGTCATCATTTGTTCACCAAATAACCACAACTTCTAACTTTCCATTAATGCTCTTATCCTCTATTGTTAAGGCTTCAGACCAAGGCCACTCACCATTCTCTATTGCCATAAAGGCACCTTCCAATTCTTGAATCACAATTACGTCTATAAGCCACAAAAATAAAATGATTCTGTTAACTAAATTTCTGCTAATTATATTACTAAATACTCCCGACCGTAATGTCTTCATTTTGCTTGACTAAGCTTTAGTTTCAGTTCACCGTCACCTGGCATTACTTTCCAGAGGGCTTCTCGAGCTTTCTTCACTCGAGAATGGTGAATCCAGGCACTCTGTTCCTTGATCCTAATTGCAGTAAAGGTAGTAAGGAGTACCTGGTATAGTCCTTGCCACTGTGGTTTCAAAGTTTTCTTTACAAGAGACTTAGTTACCTCTCGGGCTTTGGCAGTCCTACTAGGGAAAACCTCTGGCCATCCTGAAAAGGTCTCTTAACACCAGTAAATATTGACACCCCCCTTTTCTTGGAAGTTCAGAAAAGTCAATTTGCCACTGTTGCCCAGGCCCATGGCCTCTTCCAATTTGACCCAGTTTTGATTTGGGGGTATTTTGGGGGTTAGTCTGGAGACAAATATCACATTGTTAAGTTATTTGAGTGATAGTAGCATATAAGTTCTTGGCAATAATTTTTCAAATTAGATAGTTACACAAAGCGTCTATTCCTCAATGTGTCTTCCGGTGTTTTTCCTTTACCGGTGACCACAATAAATTGGAGGGGATGACTAGCTTCCCCTTCCCTTCTTTGGTAATAGCCCATCCCTCTTGGTTATATTTTTCCTTTTGTCTTTCAATTAATTTTCTATCCTTTTTGTTATATACAGGCTTACCTTCAAGGGGAATCTGCCCATCTAGAATCAGGGCTCCCTCAGTTGCTACCTCATTTTCTGCTGCTTCTTTTGCCTCTCTGTCCACCAGATCATTTCCTTCCTCCAATTCTGAGCTCAACTTCTGGTGTGCCTTAAAGTACATCTCATTATTTCTTTTGCATTTGATTTTTATTTTTTTTTTTTTTCTGGCAAGTTCAATAGTCCTCTTTCTTTCCATATGGACAACCCCAAATGTGTATCTTGAGTCCATAGAGATGTTTATTTTCCTTCCTTTTGCTTTTTCCAAGGCACGAGTCAGAGCAATTATCTCAGCCTTTTGTGCAGAGGTATCTGTTGGCAAAAGGTCCCGATTCTATCACGTCTTTGCAAGAGGTAGCTGCATACCCAGCATGTCGTTTTCTGCTGATGGCGTAGCTGCTCCCATATTTCCACGTCATCAAAAGGAGAGTCCTTCAGATCTGGACAGCTGGAGTAGGTAGCTTCAATGGTCTCCAGGCAGTCATGGTGTACTGGCTCCCCTTGGTTTCTGCTGATTTCAGGAACCTTTGTGGGAAAGCCAGTGACCGCCTTTCACTTCCAGCACTGTGAACACTGTGTGAGACACTAGCACAGTTATTTTCTATCCCAAGATGAACTTGCATGCTTCCTGGATATTTAACACCATTGCTGCAATGGTTCTGAGGCATCCTGACCATCCCTTGGCGGCAGCATCCAGCTGCTTAGAAAAATAAGCAACTGCCCTTCAATATGGGCCCAGGTCCTGTGCTAGTATTCCCAGGGCAATCCCCGTTCAGGCCACACATGCCGCTTCTGTCTGGGTGGCTATTAGGACTTCATCTACATACTGCGACAGCCTTCCTTCTCCTGATGGGGCTTTCCAGGTCACCAAGTCCTTTGCAAGTGGTTCTCCAAACAAGGTGGGTAAGTTCTTAAATTCCTGAGGCACCCTTGTCCATATGAGCTGTGTTTTGTGCCCACTCTTAGGGCTTTTCCAATCAAATACAAAGATTTTCTGGCTGGCTTCATGGAGAGGGAGGCAAAAGAAGGCATCCTTCAGGTCTAACTTGGTAAAGCAAGTTAGCTCTGGTTTTAAGCATGTTAATCGATTATCAGGCTAATTCCTTCTCTGTCTTCCTTTTTCAAGGGGTACTGTTTAATTCTAACTGGCTGTTTTCCATCCTTAAGTTTAATTTATATTGGAAGTGCATTTTTCGTCCTCCCTGGTACACTAGAAGATCATACTCCAGAAAACACTTGACTTAGGATTTCCTCACTAATTTCCTCTTTGGTCTCAAAAGCTGTCAAGATCAAACTCAACATTTCCACATTGTCTTTGATCATTTACCTCCAGAATAATCTCCCCATTTTTAAATGAAATGGTTGCTTGTAATCTTTCCAATAAATCTCTCCCTAGGAGTGACTCCAGGGAGTTGGGCATGTATAGGAACATGTGAATGCCCCACTGTTTCCCATATTTATATTTCAATGGTTTGTAGAAATATGCTATTTCAGATTGGCCAGTTGCCTGCTCCACTACAACATAAACATTCCCCACTGATACTAATGCTTTATATAAAATTGAATAAGTTGCCCCCACATCCAACAGAAGTTCCACCTCTTTTCTCTCCTTCCCCGGTTCCCTTTTCCATTTTTTTTCTGTTCCAGGCATTCGTTTTTCCAAAGCCCAGATTTCTTACATAGGGCACATTGAATCTTGCCTAGCCGGGGCTGTCTGGGCCTCCTTTTTCCTTCTTCCCTAATAACTGCGATCAGCCTCTTCTGCATGTTTAATTGAGGAGGATAAAAGTCCTCTCTCTTTCCAAATTGCCCCGTGTGCATGCACTACACCAAAGGCATATTTCAAATCCGTCCAAATGTTTGCCAGCTCAAGAGCTCTTATCAAGGCAATGATTTCCACCTTTTGGGCTGATGTTTGTTACCGCATATCCTGTGAGGCAAAATCCCTGCTGGACAAAGCTGCTGCCATTTATATACCAATCCTTCACATCTTCTAAGGGTGTTTCCTAGAAGTCTGGTCAGCTGGAGTATACCGTGTCCATGGTCTTGATGCAATCATGAGTGGGTGATCTGGAAACTCTGTTACTGAGAAAAGAGGCTGGGTTCACAGTATTAGTGCCAAAAAATTAGTAAACTAATAGTCCATGATACACATTCCTTTTCTTCTTCAGTAGCTATCATTTGCATATTGCAACAGTGTCCCCTTTTCCCGAAGGTGTCTTTCAAACTTCAAGATCACAGGCTAGTTGTTTCCTGAATATGGTGGGGCTACTCTTGAACCCCTGTGGTAGCACTGTCCAAGTCATCTGAGTTTTACATCCCCTATTAGGATTTTCCCATTCAAAGGCAAGGAGTTTCTGGTTTTCAGTTGCCATGGGCAGGCAGGAAAAAGCATCCTTTAAATCTAGTACCATGAAACAAACTTGACTGTTTTCCTCATTTCGTAATTCCAACATTTTTCCCAATTTAAATTTCATGCATTGCAAAAAAACAACAACAACAACAACAACAACAACAAAAACGCATTTTCCTGTTAGCCAGTTGCTCCTATTACATTTACAGACTAATTAACGCAGAGATAGAAGCTTCCTTAACCAACAAAAATTCAAGCCTCTGTCTTCGTTCCCTAGCTTTATTTCAACCAGTGGACCTGCTCGGGTAGGTGCCCCAGGTCCCCATTATTCTTGACTGTTGTAAGTTTATCCTGCAGCCTAAGACAATTTCTTTCTGATATCAGGGGGCCAATTGCCCTAGAAAGAGGCTAGCCAATTGCCTCTGTTTTCTGAAGCCATGTCCAAATTGTTATTTATTTATTTTTTTCTTCATTGCATTTCAAAAGTTGGTCCAAAAATTCCATAGGGGTTTCTTTTGGACCTTGTTGGAACAAATACTAAATTCCCAATTTAACCAGATTTCGGTGTAGCCGTTCATAATTTCTGGAGTGATTAGGGTCTCAGTTGGGGGGGTCTGTCAGGGAATGCAATCGTTGAAAGTTCCCTGAGCAGTCCCATTGGCAATCTGAGCTCGCACGTGAACTCAGGTTGTTTTAAGCGTTAGCTGCTTTTCTGTTTACAAGACAACTCTCTTGGACCCATCATGGTCCCTCTGCCCCAGAGAGCTCACACCCATGATTTTTAGATCTCAGCCTCGGGTTGAGGCAGAACTATTAACATCCCTACATCCTCTTTCCCTGCTCATTCAACTTCAAACAGCTTTATCAAATACTACATACCACACCTTTAACATCTTCAACAACCTATTAACACGTCCTTTATCTTTCTGCAGCCTATACTTTTCTAATGCCAGCACCAAAGGCTCAGTCAGTGGCCAACTTAATTCCATACCTTTTCCCTCCAAGATGCTGAAGCAACATATCAATATCCAACATTTCATCCTATTTTCCTTCTCTTCTCAAAAACACTGATTGCAAGACATCGTTATAGTCGATTGATCCATAAAGTGGCCATTTAGATTATATAGTGGCCACCACTGATTGCAATACTTAATGGAAGTCCTCTTGCTTTCTGTGCCCCCAGTTCTAACAATATCCTCCCAATGTGCCAATATGCAGCGAAGGAGGCTTTCTTTAAAACGTCTTTGTTTTGGATATTACTCATTTCCTTGTTTTCCCATTCCCATTTACTTATTTATTTATTACTATTCCTTATTAGATACTGGCCCTTGTTTCAATTTCCACACAACCCTTTTTATTGCAGTTTTTTACTATCTTTTCCTAATCTTCTTCCCAAATGTTCCAGTTCTCTGTGATTAAATTCTTCTATCCACGTACAAACTTTACTGTTTCAGATTATTAGAGAGTCCCATTCCAATCACAGATCCACAGGACTTTGGGAAAACACCTGAAGCACTCAGCCTTCTGTCTTCTAGGCAAAGGACATCACCTTTTCCACAAAATTGACATTTCAAAAGGACCGAATTTCAAGCTGAATGCCAATTTTTCTCATGCACTTTGTTAGTAAGCCCATACAAAACAAGGAATCACTCCTGTGTATCCATCAATATGGGGGTTTAAAAGGTATTGAGGCTTAAATTTGCTCTCCCCCTTCTTACCAAATTTCCAGGGCTCAAGCCCAATCCACCAAAGAAGTGACTCTCTCCTTTCTGCCACTTTGATAATCAGTCAGCCCCCTCCCCCCAGTACTTGGGAAACTGACTGAACACCACAGCGAATACACCAAAACTTCTAAACTGTTACTTAGATAATGCTCCCACCTTCCTCCTTGTCACACTCAAAACATTTAAGAGCAAAAATAAATACACAAGATACACCGCCGGGCACATATATTGGGCACCACCATGAGCACTTGGATTAAACAGCACTTCTTGTCGGTCTGTCATGCACTTCGTTCGTCTCCGGCCGCTCCCCTCACGGAGAATACGGAACCACGGATGGGAACTCCACACTCGTTTTGCAGCGATGCTGCGTCTCACTCACAGAACAATCATGCAATCACACAGAGAGGCCCCTAGCACATCTCATTCATACCACAGGAATATATAATTTAGAATGATAACCAACCAAACAAATATTGCCTCTGACTGTGTTCTTTGTGGAGTGACTCAATCCACTTTGTTTCAAACACATACACTTACACAAATACTTTCAACACAAAACACGTGGACATTTACAAATAAGGCATACAATTATTAACACTCCAGTTAGTATCCGTCCAGCAGCTGCAAACATTACCCAGGTGACCTTGTCACAATTGTGAGAGGCCCGCTTACCCTTCTCCTGCTTCTTACACAGTCATTAGCAGGTCCGTCCTGGCTCCCAAAAATGGGATGCAGCGGTAACCTCAGATTTGCTCGATCTACTCCCAAGATCGCTAGCGACCACTTCATCGGTCATCAAATCCCCCTTGACCACTCTATCGGTCAGCCTGTAGGGTACCCTCCTCCCTTACGGGGACTATGCTGCACGCCAGACGTCTCTGTGCGATTTACCAGCTGCCCTGGCCACACGTATGACTTACAGGCCCTTCCTGTACTGTAAAACATACCGTTTGTCCGCAGCTTCAGGAGGTCCTTGTCTGTTCCCGTGGTGAGCAGCTAGGAGTGGAGTCCCCTCCAAGGAAAATACTCAGGGTGCACCTAGGGGCGTCCGCTCCACAGTCGATCCCACAGCCGAGCAGAGTGTCTCCTGGCTGGCTCACCAAATGAGTCGTGAAAAACTGACTCCACAATCAGTAAGATTGTAAAATAGGTATGTTTATTCAGCACTGGGCAGCATGGGGGGGTAGTCCCACCAAAGTCGTGCGCAACAATTCGCTCGCTTGCATTCTCTTTTATCCCCTAAAATATTACATATGCATTAAGTTTTGCAACATACCTATGCATATTCATTTCCTAGCTCCACCTAGCCCCGCTTTGTATGCTAATTATCTATCAGTCCTTCTGCGCTTGCATAGTACTCTCTGGTGGTCGTCGGGTGGTCGTCGGGATGAAGTGAGACGTCTTCCTCAGAGTTGAACTTTTAACCTCATCTCCCTGCGCATGCTCCCTGAGGCCTTGGTCACAATCTGGGCCATAAGGTTGGTTTGGTCCAGTTCTCGGGATCCAAGAGGCTCCTGTTATCTCGACGCCTTGCTTGTTTACCTTATCCTTTATAAACAGTCTTCCTTATCTCTGAGCCCTTGCTCACAGTCTGAACAATAGGGTTAGATTTATCTGGTTCGTGGAGCCCCAGGAGCTCGTCTGGTTCTTGGGGCCCCAGGGGCTCATCTGGGGGCCTAAGCGCAGCATAGGCCCAGTACATCGCAAATGTAGCACATATTAAGCAATGAGTGTTGTCTATATATTTATTCTTAATCAGTCACTCTCTAATTTCTAATCCCATGTTTCAAAGCGAGCCAGCATGCTGATTCACAGTGGTGGAAGCTGTTTGCTTTTCTACTGTTTCATATGGAGGGGAATCTGAACTTCTTTCCAAAAGATTACAAAAATGGAATACTGAAATTCTTACCCTACGATTTCAATCTTTTCAGCATGATGCTTAAGAAGTGTTGAGAACAGTGGTTTAAAGAAAACAAAATTACCTAAGAGAATCTTTTAATTACAGGCTTTTCTGTCATCTCAGACATCACCTCAAAATTGTTTAATTGCAGAATTTTCCAGGCTAGGAATAATTGAGGCATGGGGACAGGCCTGTAAATAGCTGTAAATTACAAGGGAAGTCAGAGTCAATTACAAAGGAAAGAATTTTACAGAGTAAATTAAAAGGGAAGTCAGAAGTGAACGTGGTGAGGATTCCAAGTCCCTTTGCTTTGACTCGTCTGTGTGCACACATGGGGAGAGCCTTGTGCTCTAGGCCAGCAGGAGGCTATGGAAAGGAAAGAAGGATGCTCTTGTTTTCTCCCTGTGGGTCACTAAACATAAGCTTTGCTACTTGTGAAGATCTGGAGAGGACACCATCAGATAAAGGGTGACATTGATCACGAATATAATGAGCTGGCCCAAGCACTAGTGTGGTTGCACTTACTCTAGCAGGCCTCACTGCTAAAAGCAAAGCAGGGGTAAAGAGGAGGCAGAAATTTTTGATATGCTGGCAGTAGTGCACATGCTGTTAGGAGATGTGTTTATATTAGCAGACTATTCTAATACAGCTAATTGATAAGAATTTGATTACCAAAATATGTGTCAGAGGCTGTGGTCCTTTTACAGATGTTAAAGGAGAAAACAGAATGGGTGGAGTCTGTTGCTAATGCTTACCAGAGGCAAGGTGACAAAGAAGTTGAAGCTTTATTTACCCATAAACAAAAGGAGAAAAATGAGACCAGAAGTTGAAACAAGGAGAGAAGGGAGACATTTTATTAAGAGATTAAAAGGGAAGGAGAGAGGAGAGAGAGGAGGAAAAGAGAAAAAAAAAGGGGGGGGGGGGGGGGGGCGTAGAGTGTTTTTTGTGTGCCTCCTGAGAGAAAGGCCCAACTCTCCTGAGAGAACTCCTAGGTTCCCTCTCAGAAAAGCATTATGGGGTAGTTCCTTTTGTTTCTGTTCTTGCACCGAGAAGTTACCTGTGGTTACTTTTGCTTTCAACGGTTAAAATAAGATTATAGTCTTCCTGAAGTGACGTTCGCATCTCCTGTAGAGACTTGCCTACAGAATGATTTTGGTCTTGTACCAATTTGTACAAATTTGTGACTTCTGAATTCATTTAGCTTAAACAAGAGGTTGTCTATGCAAGCTAGGGATATTTTCTTTTGTGCATCCCCGGTGGAAAAATCCTGTTTATTTGGGGGGAAGGGGGGAATGTCTAGCAGAATTTGGGGAAGGTAGAAGGGGGTAGCATATAATCACAGAATATCCCAAGTTGGAAGGGATCCACAGGGATCATCAAGTCCAACTCCTGGCTCCACACAGGACCACGCAAAAATCAGACCATGTGTCTAAGAGCACTGTCCAAATGCTTCTTCAACTCCATCAGGCTCAGTGATGTGACCACTGTCCTGGGGAGCCTGTCCCAGTGCCCGACCACCCTCTGGGTGCAGAACCTTTCCCTAACCCCCAGCCTGACCCTCCCCTGTCCCAGCTCCATGCTGTTCCCTCAGGTCCTGTCGCTGTCACCGGAGAGCAGAGCTCAGCGCCTGCCCCTCCGCTCCCCTCGTGAGGGAGCTGCAGGCCATGAGGCCTCCCCTCAGCCTCTCCTGCTCTGGGCTGAACAGACCAAGGGACATCAGGCAAAGTTGGAAGAGGAAGATAAAATAGTAATAAGTGACACTGTAGAATTTTATCCTCCAATCTCTGTGTTGTTATTGTCAAACTTTGATCCATTTTTCTTGTTTGTGCTTTAACGTTTCCATAGCATAGCAAAGTCAGACTGACAGATGGAAAAACCTACATGCTTAAACTGAAGGTCTCTACCAGCAGCAGCGTTTGGTGTGAATGCACTGGTGAATGGGTTTTGCTGGTGTTATACCTAATACCATTTCAGACTGTGATAAAATTGCCTTTGCTGGGGAGGAGGGAGGATTTGCTATAGCTCACAGTCTCTGCCTGGGACTGTATGTGATGTGCCTCGCCACGTGCTTGTCCATGGTTGGCTTTCAGCATTGGAGGGTTCTGGGGAAGAGCTGTGCCTTTCCCTTCCTCCTGCAGCTTTCCAGCTGCTATAACCCTGCTTCCTCCTTAAGGAATTGTCATTTCTGTTGGCTGGTGCCATTCAAGTACAATGGCTTGGACATTCTGAGCCATGAACAAATGTTTTGGAAGACCATATGGAAGACCTACTTTGTGGTAGACAGCCAGGCTACAGCACGTGCAGCTCTAGGATGGTATTGCAAGTGGGACCTGTTTTCAGCAGTTTAATAATCTTCTGTGGACAAGGTGTCCAGTTCTGCACTGCTGCATATTGAGCAACAGGTAGAAAATCCCACCTGGAAATCTCATATTGACATGAGAAGACATAGAAGGACCTTAGTCCATACCTCTCAGGCAGGCACAGCAGTCTGTCCCTTGTCTGGAGAGCATTCCTGGGAACCAGAGTGAGTGAGGGCTTGATAGCTTAGTCTTCTCCTGCAGACATGGGTGGCTTCTTCCTAGAGTAGCTGTGCTTGTTCTCGCATAGCTGTTGGGATTTTGTAGTTGCTGGCAATCTGACAAGAGCAGTAAGGCACAGTATCAAAATGCTTTCATACTTCTCTGTCAGCTCAAAGAGAGCTGGAAGATTATTTCCTTGTTTATACTTGTAAAGGATTGCACCAACTGAAGAAAGATAAGCCTAAATTCTTTTCCAACCATCAGTGGTGCTTCTCAAAGATCTCTTAAATGCCACATTTTGGATAGGCCTCTCTGGAATAACTCCTTCAGTAACTTCTAATTTCTGAGTAAATAGTGTAAATGTTGCTTTAGATTGTTAGATGTTGCACCTTTCACTCTTTTTAAGGTATCATGGTATCAAAACCTACTTTTGATCAAATTAAAACCAAGTTGTGGATGCTTCCTTCTTGATTTTTCTGTACATTAGGGCCAGCTACCTGTGTGTATTTAATAAGCATCTATGGCAAGAAAATGACCGATGGAGATGTTTAATCTATTTGTTTCCTCTTCTGAGAATAATGTACATAAATGTCTGGAGAAGGATGTAGAGCTATTACAAGAGTTAATTGATTTCAATGCTGTTGTCCAATGGGTAGTTTTATGTGGGATAAGAATGTTCGAGCTGTATGCAAATAGTAAAACATGTATACAAAAAGAAAAAAAAAAAAAAAAAAAAGACCTCTTTTAATGTGTTCTTTATCTAGTACTTCCACAGCCTTTGAGGCAGGTGTGCTATCCCATATTAATGAAACTAGTTTGTGTCTGTTTCTGTATGGTAGAAGCACTTTAAAGAAAGAAGAAACAGTGTTATGAGTGAACTCCTGATTACTGTATTTTCATATAGCTTGGCAGATTTTTCTTACACTTTACTGTCTGCATTTTTATATCGAAAATACAAGTTGGACGGTATTTTTGAATTGGAAATCAACAATGAGCAGGGCATATGTGGTGGTTTGACCGTGTCAGGCAACTGAACACCACAACCACTCTCTCACTTCCCATCCTCCTCAGATGAGGAGGGGAAGAAGTAAAGGAAAAAAAAAACAACTCACGGGTTGAGATAAGGATAATTTTAATAAAGAGAAAAATATATTATCAAGGAAATATTATTAATTAAACAATTATTAACAATATTATTATTATTAACAATATTATTATTAATTAAACAATTCAACTAAAGGGAAAAAAGGGAAAAGGGGAAGAGGAAGGGGGAAAGGGAATAACAAAACAAGTAAAGGCTATGTGGAAATGAAGAGGGAAAAAAATTACTCTCTACTGCCCACAAATAAGCAATGCTTGACCACGTCCTTGAAGCAGGGCCTCAACACACATAGGCGGTGTTCGGAGAGGAGGACAGACGTTTTCGCAACGAGAACCCACCCCTCCTCTCTTCCTCCTTTTTCCACCTTTTATTGCTGAGTGTGACATCATATGGTGTGGAATATCCCTTTGGTTGGTTTGGGTCAGCTGCCCTGCTGATGTTTCTCACTTTTTTGCCCACCCCCTAGGAGGGCTAGAGAAAGTCCTGATGCTGTGTCAGCACTGCTCAGCAGCCGACACAACACCAGTGTGATACCACTGCTGTTTTAGCTACAAGTGCAGAGCATAGCACTGTATGGGCTGCTGCAGGGAAAGTTAACATCCCAGCTAGACCCAGTACAGCATACCACTGGCATAGTAGTGGTTTCTACACCAACATAGTCTGTCTTGTGACATCCTCAGCCTTTTTTCCTCCTAAGGAGAGACCTTTTGGCATAGTTGGACCTGCTGCTTTGTTGACACTTGACCTTAGAGCATACCCACATTTCAAACTTGTTTCCCTTTCCTGTGGTTTGAGGCACCTGGTACTGGGTAGATTTTACTCTTCCTCTCCTTCCTTCCCAGTCCCTGACATTCTAGCTGTCTTATTCCCCTCGTTCACCATGGCTCTCTCACAGCCTCGCCTCATCAGGCGAGTTAATGAAGAGGCACATCAAGCTGCTCTTGAGATGCACAGTTTCCAGCTAATTGTGTGTGCTTGAATTGTCCTCTTAGGAAGATTCTTACAAGATGGACTACGTGTCCCTTTGCAACCAGTGCTCAAAAACACCTTTGGGTGCCTTAAGTATTAAGGAAGCTGTCCAGAACCTTCTCTTACTTTAATTTATTTACATGCTGCGAAAGTGGGACATACTAATTATGCCTCATCACTTAGAAGGTCACTTTAAGCAGCTTTTCCAATTAAGCAGCAAAACAGGATTTTTTTTTCCAGAATTTTTTGACTAAGACTAAAGCCTCGTATGTCCCTTTGGTATTTTTTTTTACAAAACCTCAGAAAGTGAAAGAGCAGTACTTTCCTCCTGTAATATACTGTTCTTTCAAAACTATTTTAATGTGAAATCACAGGAATTGTTTTTTTGTAAGCATTGGTGTCCGTAGTGGAAGTATGGTGTTGTGTGGTTTCTGTCCACCTAAGTTATCTTGCCTTTTGAGTTTTGCTTTTTTTAAATGTATTTATTTTTAAGTTGAAGATGAGCTGTTACTGGAACTTAATTCCTTTTGTTGATCTTAGAAATTATTTAATTTCTGTAGTAATTTGCATATTTGTAGTGGGTGACTCATATAAACATGCCAGTTAAATTTCACCTTTAGAAATACTGGGTGTTCTTTGCAATATCAGTATTACTATTATTTTAAAGCATGCTAAATAAGCAGGGACGTCCCTGAGAATTTCTAATGCTGGAGAACTAATTATGTCATATTACAAAGTTATAACTCTGCCACTGACATCATTGTGGCCTGATGTCTGCTTTGTGTGTTGCATCTGTAATTTCTTCATTAAAATGAAACATTAAAGTACTGAAGTTCTGTATATTGTATATACACAGAAAATGACTTTAAATTATGTATTAATGCACTTGCCCCTCGCATAGCATCAAAGTTCTTTTGTGTTTCTTTGAGTGCTTAGAGCTGAACAGGCTGCTCTAATACATAAAAGAAAAAGAAGTGTTGGTGACTACAAAAGCCTGGTGTTTTTGTGTAGGGCTTATAACTATAATTTGCTCTGCTCTTGTTTTCATAAGTAAATATTACTTGTTTTAGTTTTGGCCTTCAGAAGTTTTTACTGGGCTAAGGTACAACAGTGGCCCTTACATTGGTATGTTGGATATTCCTAGGTGTTGTATTAGCACATTCTCTTTTGATGTTTGCCCTTTACACTAAATATTATTAGAAGAAAAATTAAAGCTAAGTACAAGAGGTCTCAAAATAAAGTACACAAATAATTGTAAGATTTCAAGTGCTATGCTTAGTTTAGTAATGTTTTAACTCACCCAAACAGAAGGTATGATGCCACAAGCTGCAGTGGCACTGCACTTTCAATCACTTTCAATCTTTTGCTTTGCATTACATATCACAGCGCCTCAAGTCTTTTTGCTGTTTTTTAATGCTATGAAGGTGTGAGGAGATATTATAATTTGCATTTTTTTCCATAGCTTCCTAATCTAAGAAATAATGTGAAGATTTGGAATTTTTTATTATTTATTTATTTATGGGTTCAAATACCAAGACAGTGGGAAAATATATCTCAAAAATAATTTGTGAAACTGGTACTTATGTCAGTGGAATTTCTTAGGACAAAGAGTATATCATATTTTTTCAGTGAGAGAAGTAAGGGGTGTATGTGCAAAGGGAAGAGGTGTGTGTGGTTTGCTTTGAATTTTGATGCGCTGTCCGAAACAAATTGATACAACATCTTTGTGCTTCCAAAACAAGAGCATAGCATTTCTAGCTACTGAATTTCAGGAAGAATTAAGCGCCCTTTGGAACCTGATGAAAATTTTGGACCTGCAAGCATGTGACAAGGAAAAATGGGTTATTTAAATTGCTGCATTAGTGTGGCTTGTTGTTGTCAAAACACAAGATACCCATTGTGAAGGGTCTGCTGCTTATCACTGGAGTGGGCTTCTAGCTGTGCTGATGCTTCCACCTGTTGAAGAGGAGGAAGAGGTGTGGGACTCCCTGCAGACCAGCCAAATAACCTGAAGGAAGGATCTGCTCCCTGTTGTGCTGTGGGCATCTGCCAGAAATGGAGGTATGGGTGGCTGTTCTATGTGTCTGGGGCCCTCGTGCATGGCATTGAGTTGCTTGGAGGTGATTGGTGTGTTGAGCTGCTGCCGAGGCTCCACAGTTCTGTACACAGAACAAGCCTTTGAAAGTCTTTTGTGACCTGGGTGTCTGAGGAAGCGATCGCTTGAAGACCTTCAGCTCTTAATTATTTGAAACTTCAAAGATGTTTACAAAAGCCAAGAGGATGAAGTAATCTGAAAGTAGAATAAAAGCTGCTGTAGTGCAGATTAAGGACCTCTTCTCTCCTTTCAACAGCCTGTAGGTATATTGTGAATACCAGTCCCAGGTCATCATTTTGTGCTGACAGCTGGGCTTGCAATTCTTTCACTCGGAGAAGAACCCTTCACGGAAAGTGGCAAAAATGGTCATGCCTGTCTCTCAAAGAAGTTATTAAAACATTTGCGTAAAACAACATCCCAGAGCTCCTCATTCCCCAATCTTTTTGTTGCTTATTTTAATTTATCATATATATCAAGGACCATGAAGTCTAATTTGCTTGTGCCTCTTGCCAGGTTTTTTTCTGTCTACATTAAAATGTAAATACATAAGTATAGAAAATCGTCCATATTAAGAATTCAGCAACTGTCTTGTTAAAATTGAATTTGTGTCTCAGACTGGGCATTTGTGCTGTGGTTGGTTTAATTTGCATTTGAATGAACAAGTGGAAACTTCAAATTGGATCAAATTGGATACTCAGTTAGAAAATGTTATGCAGGTATATACTTACTGCAGTCTCCAGAGACAGACTATTTATCTGTATAAACCCAAGTTCTAGACGTCTTTTTTTTTTCCTCAAAATCCAGGTTTATATTTAAAATTTGTTGTTGTGTTTTTTTGTTTGTTTTTGTTTGTTTCTTTATTTTTTCTCCACCAATCTCAAATCTGGAACTTCCACGCTTGGGAATAAGCACTTTGTTTCACAGGTGTTGTAATTCGCATTGTACTGACTTGGAGAGTAACAGGTTTGGTATTTTACTCATTAGTAGTCTTAAAAAACAGCAATATTCTGTTTATAAGATGTATGCGTTAGCCAGGGATGATACATTATCAAGCTCCAATCCACACAATATAAATAGATTAGATTTACTCCAATTGAGCAAAAGAAATAATTGTATATATTTTCAGAACATGTAGGAGATGTATAAAATTATGCACGTGGCTTGGAAGTTAGTGTAATACCACTTTCTTGGGAAGAGACTTAAGAACTTGGCAGCATTAGTGTTGTCACTAACAAATTGCAGGTGGAAGACAACAGGCAAATAAACACTTGCTGTTAAACTGGTTTATGAAATGCTAAAAAGCAACAGCATGACACTTCTACAATGTCACTTCTTTGGATAACTTTCAGAAACTCCTTTCAAGACTATGAAGATCAGGAAAGGAGGAGGAGAAGGCCCAGTGTGAGCATTACCAAAGATGAAATCTCATAATCTGAATGTGATGGCACATACCCAGTGCTGGATGCTGAAGTTCTGAGGTGGAAGATCTGTAATGTGGCTTTTCAGTGATGGCCTTTAAAGCCTCTGCTTGAAGCATGAGGCTAAAGCACATTATTTTGGGACCAACAAACTCAAAAGGCATTGATAGATATTTTAAGCAGGAAAACAGTGGAGATACAGAAGAACAATGAGATACAGAAACAAAACGTTGGTAGATCTATATTGAACACCGTATGGGCTAGACAGCAAGAAGTTCCTTACAGGGGAAAATGTTTAAAAATTCAACAGGCTAGAAAATGGAAGTAGTCTCAGAGGAGTCTTATGGTTCCAGTAGAAATCAAGAGCAGGAGGGGAGGAAGTAGAGAGTGTAAATCATAGAAAAAAAAAAAAAAGGGGAAATCAAGAGTAAAAAAGTGTAGATTAAATGTAAATCAAGAGTAAATCAAAAGTAAAGAGTAAATCAACAGTAAATTGAGAGTAAGATACAAAATCAAGTGTAAAAAGGTAAAAAAGAGAGTAAGTAAAATCAGAGTAAATCAAGAGTAAAGTCAGAGTCAAAAAAAGACCAAAACAAGAATAAATCAAGAGTAAAAAATGTAAATCAAGAGTAAAAACAGGAAATCAAGAGCAGGAGAAGAGGGGAGAGGAGAGCAGGGGAGAGGTGAGGAAAAGAGGAGAGGGGAGGGGAGGTGGGAATAGGAGAAGAGAAAAAAGGATGGGAGGAGAGAAGAGGGGAGGGGAGGAGAAGGGAGAAGAAAGAGGAGAGGAGAGGAGAGGAGAGGAG
>CM021755.1:364029-383747 GCA_011075105.1 Heteronetta atricapilla | reverse complement strand
GGAGAGGAGAGGAGAGGAGAGGAGAGGAGAGGAGAGGAGAAGGGGGGAGCAGAGAAGGGGAGAGAAGAGAGGTGGGAATAGGAGAGGAGAGGACAGGAGAGGGGACGGGAGAGGAGAGAGGAGGGCAGGAGAAGCGGGGGAGAAGAGGAGAGGAGGGAATAGGAGAGGGGAGAAGAGAGGAGAGGAGGGGAGAGGCGAAGTGGGGAGAGGAGAGGAGAACTTAGGAAAAGAGAGGAGAAGAGCGGAGAAGAGGAGAGAAGAGGAGAGGTGGGAATAGGAGATGAGAGGAGAAGCAGGGAGAAGAGGAGAGGAGGGCAGAGGAGAGGAGAGGAGGGGAGCGGAGAGGAGAGGAGGGGAGCGGAGAGGAGAGGAGGGGAGCGGAGGAGAGGGAAGGGGAAGGGTGGGCAGGGGAGGAGAGATGGGGAGGAGAGGGGAGGTGGGAAATGGAGAGGAGTGTTTGTGAGAAAACAATTGCTTTTTCTGTAAAATTGACTGAAGATTTTTAGAACTCCGTGTCAGACTGTGAGAAACACTCTGTAGCCAATAACAGGCTCAGGAGAGGATCTCAGTCAGTGAAGGAGCATTTTTATTCGCGATTGCAGTGGCGGGCATCCCACAAGCAGGAGTGCGCCTACTAGTCACATAGTACAGTTTATCTACTATTTCCCGATGACCGGGACCCTCTCCTGCTTCCCCATTGACTGGGTAATCACAGTTCACAACCTATCCAATACTTCACAGACAATACATGGCTTTCAGTTGCCAGCCTGTTACTTTTCAAATTTCTTTTGACTTTTTTATTCTTCGAAGTGGTAATGTTTCTTCACTTAATCTGACTTGACACCGTGATTTTCGCCTAAGTGCACTAAGGAGTCTGGTTGTCTGCATTTTACAAGGTTCTCTGTTAAGCTTTCTTATCACTGCAAGCATATCTCGATACCACATTCCTTCCCTCTAAACAATGCAACTCTGTGCAAAAACAACATTTTTGTTCCCACAAAACTGATGTAAAAATATTTTCTTCTGAAATTAGTTCAGGTTCTTGTGCTCTTCTTGGTTTGTCTTTGCACAGTACTGTCTGATCTTTGATCGGTACTGTTCAAGGAATTAAACTTCAGTATCAAAGCATCTTTCCCTAATCTTGTGCTGACCATTGATATTAGCATGTGCATTATCAGTTTATGTTATAATACTTCCAACTTTTTCTTTGGTAGAAATGGTTTCAGAATCTGATTGAATAAAAAGATTCTCAGCCTCACAGCTAAATTCAGAAGGAACTTTACAAGATTCTTCATAGAAGCACCAACAGTGCTTCCATCACTACAGTTTCAGTAAGAGCATAATTCTGAGTAGATTTCTGAGGTCCCAGGACACTGCACAAAATAAAAAGACTTTTCTCACTTTTGCTGAAGGAAGTGAATATTAAGAGTAAAACCTTAAGTAAAAAAAAAAAGAGAGAGAAAAAAAAAAAAGAAAAACACTCAGTACTACCGGAAAACTCTAAAGGATACTCCATTTAGAAACCCATCCTTTTATTATTACACCTTCTTCAGCTACCAGAAAAAGTGTTTTTTCCCCTCTTGATTCTGAAACCATTGCAGTAAAAAAAACAAACACATCTGTCTCCCTGCACATGCTGTTCTTAAAACATGGGATTAGGAACTTAATCAGAGCAACTGATTAAGAATAAATATGTAGGCAACACTGCTTAATATGTGCTACATTTGCGATGTACTGTGCCTGTGCTGCGCTTAGGCCTCCAGATGAGCCCCTGGTACCCCAAGGACCAGATCAAATTAACCTTATGGCACCGGACTATGACCAAGGGCTCAGTCAGAAGGAGGAAAGACTGTCAAGCATGCAAGGACTCGAGATAACAGGAGCTCCCCTCAGAGCCCGAGAACTGGACCAAACCAACCTTATGGCCCAGATGGTGACCAAGGGCTCAGAGGGGGCAAGGAGATGAGGTGAAAAGTTAAACCCTGATGAAGACGTCTTACTTCATTCTCACGACCCTCAGTGCCCACCACCAGAAGGCACCTCTCAAGCGCAGATGGGAGGAGTTTATGGAAATGATTTCTTGGAGCTAATTTTAATACTAAGTGGAGACAGGTTATGCATATGTATAGGTGTATTGGGGAACTTCATGCATATGTAAATCTTTGCTGTATATAACCAAAGCAAGTTGCCGCGTTAGGTGCGCATGACTTTGGTGAGACTACCTCCCGTGCCACCCAGCATTGAATAAACATACCTACTTTACAATCTTACTGATTGCGAAGTTAGTTTTTCACAAGTCACTAATCCCCTTGAACTATCCTGTCTCAGTCCCGTCCTTGTGGTTAGTTTACAATATCTATAGAGGTCCCTTATCCTCCGGGGCTACCCTGTCTCAGTACCAGCTATAGTTCTACAGTTAACCCTTTAGCATCCATTTCTTGCTTCAACCCAAGCTGCCCCTAAAGAGGTATCCGTAACACGCGACATCACGTGGAACACCAACTGGGAAGGATGGCCAGCGGGCAGGGAGAGGGTGGGGAACCAAGCGCACACGCCAGGCCACAACTGTCTCTCTGCAGAGTCAGGAGCCCTGCGGGCCTTTCCTCGCACCAAAGGACAGCACAGCAGCAGCTGCCAGCAGGCTGCTGCTACCCACACCCAGGAACGGAGGGCAACGGCCAAAAGCCCAATGCTTACCTCTGCTTTTAGCATCGCCACATGAACCTCCTGGAGCAGGTGCACCATTCCCAAACATACAGTGATACCAGTGAGAGAGGGAGTTAGAAGAATATTATTATGTAGAGATAGAGTGCTGACGGCATTAAACTAGGATGCTACTTAGTGTCTTTGCTAAGTATGGTGCATTGTGCAAATTAACTAAAGAAAGAAGTGTTGGGCCCCTTACCAAGGTCAGTCTCCTAATAAGAGTGTGAGCCTCTCTTAAGAAACTGGTAAAAACTGGACCTGCGGATGGACAAGAGCCAAGGAGCAACTGAGTCTGCGCAGAGATAAGAGGTCAAGTAGTGGTGACGAGGAAGAGTCATCAGTCTTCATTCCCACAAGCCCCAACGACCACCACCAGAATACACCGTGCAAGCACAGATGGGAAGAGTTTATGGAAATGACTCACTGGATCTAATTTTAATATGAAGCAGGGACAGGTTATGAATATGTATAGGTATATTGTGAAACTTCATGCACATGTAACTCTTTACTGCATATAACCAAGGCAAGTTGCCACGTCAGGTGTGTATGACTTTTGTAGGTCTATCCCCCCCATGCTGCCCAGCGCTGAATAAACATACCTACTTTACAATCTTACTGATTGTGGAGTCCGTTTTCCACCAGTTACAAGACGATGCACAGAGCAGAGGTAGCAAGCTTCAGATCCAACTCCCAAATCGAAAAATCCATTTAATATACGGTCCTCTCATAGACGACATATCAAATATTGAACAGATAAGAACAGATACTACACTCGATCTTAGCCAGAAGGCCAAGAAACTGAATTAGTTCCCTTTTCACCCACCCCACCTGGTCCCGCACACAACGCCCTCACCACCACTACGTCAACCGCCCGCCCCGCGCCCCCGCCGCCGACCCCGCCGCCGACCCGGACGCTGACCCCGCTGCCTCGCTGCGCCCTTCAGCCGCTTCCCTCGGAGCCGCGACCCCGCCGCGCCCCGCCGCCTCCCAGCGGCCCGTTCGGGCCCCCGCGCGCCACATTAGCGGAGCTCCCTGCTAGATTTGCATGCCCCGCCCCCGTCACCGCCTCTCCCTCCCCACCGCCCACCAGCTGCGTGACCCGCCCACGAAGCCCCTGCGCCCCACCCCTGCGCCACGCTGATTGGCGCTGCTCGCCCCGCTATTTGCATTCGCCCCGCCGCTAGGAACTGGCTCGCTAAAAGGATTCATCAGCAAACCGAAGAGTTTTGGTGAGCCGCAGACAGTAGAGCGCGCGGTGATGCTACTGCGCATGTGCAGAGCTGGTTGCTGTAGCACTTTATTTTAGGCAGCGGGTGGCGGTAGCGAGAGCTGCAGGAGTGATGTGCATGTGCAGAGCTGGGCGCTGCAGTACCGCCAAAGGTCATCGGGCGGCAGTAGAGAGGCCGGCGGCGTTACTGCGCATGCAGTACCCCTGCCTGCATACAACCTGGCGCTGCAGTACCCCTCTTTGGTCATCGGGCGGCAGTAAAGCGCGCGGTAGTGCTACTGCAACCCAGGGCGCTGCACTTCAGCGCCACCGCGACCCCACCGTGAGATCCCCTGCGCTATGGATTCTCCGTAGGTCTACCAGCGCCACTCAGTGCCCTCTGGCTCCCCCGGAAAGCCTCCCAGTTACCGCCTGTGTCGTCTAGAGGCCTTCCAGGGCACTCTAGGAACCCCTCGGGGCCTTCAGGGGTTTCTCTGGGCTGCTCTGGGCTTTCTCCTGGGTTCTCTCCTCCTGCAGTCTGTGAGTGAAGGCCCCGTTGGGCAGGACTGGGGGCCCTCATGCTGTGGCACAAATCCCCATATTCTGTAGTGTGAGAAGAATAAACGGCTGTGGGTATTGTGTTCCTAAAGAGAAAAGGGCTGCCTGAGTGGATTGACCCTTGGCCCTTCTGGGCTCAGCCCTTTTAACCCCCTCAGCACAGAGCTGTGATGAGCTGGGACACAATTTGCCCCATTGCAAATCCGTTACAGGTCCCCACCATCACAAACAAGCTCCAGGGCCTTGAAAACCCCTGGAGGGGTTGCAAAAGTGCAGAGTCAAAAGCGCCAAAAGGGCTGCCCCTGCACACAAAAGGGCCCCTGTGGAGCGGGAGGCACTGCCCCCACACACAGCCCGAAGTGGGGGCTGCCCCGCCATTGGGAGGATGCACCCAACCCATGTGCTCATGCTCGGCACCATGTTGGGTGACATTTCTGCGCCTGCTCCTTTCTGCCTAGCCCCACCTTGGCTGGTTAAACAGGTTTGAAGTCCAGACGGGAAAAAAAAAAAAAAGCATTTCGCAAGCTCGCTGCCTTGCAGCTGCCACTGCACAGCTCCGCACCCCATGGCCACCTGCCCTTCTCCAAGTAAGTGAGGGGAGCCTGGTGTCCCACAGGGCTGGGGGTGAGTGGGGTTGGGAGAGGGGAGATGGAGGTGGGCAGGGAGCTGCTTTAGCCATCCTCAGATCGAGACCCTCACTGCTCTGTGCCTCCGTTTCGCCGTGCTTGTGGCCAGGCCAGGACTCTTTCCAGGCATGCATAGGAGAAGTGTGTCTAAGCGGGAGGGGGTTTTTGTGGCAGGAGGCTCCTGCGCCCAAAGCCAGCAATGCCTGGAGCAGGTAAGAGACCACTATCCCCTGCCCAGAGGGAACAATAGGGGATTTCTGCCTGAATCTCCTGGTACCCCACAGCAAGTGGCAACTGCTCGCCTCCTGCACTTCCCCAAAAAACCCAGATCAGTCTCAGCCACGAGAGGCAGCAAATCTGTCCCACCTTGGCATTAGCTGCAGTTCCCAGATGTGGCCCCATTGGCTATCCCCAAATATCTGTACTTGGCTGATGCTAGCATGGGATGGAGCTGTGGGTGGAGGTGGTTGCATTAGCCAGGCAGGATCCCATTTCCCCAAGTCCCATGGCTCATCCCCAGCCAGGAAACCTAGAGTGTTTTGGGGGGTGGAGGGCAGTTCCCAGGCTGTCCCTGCTTTGCAGATGGGGTTTATGCCTCATGTTGTTACTGGGGCTGTGTGAATGACCCCAAACCTCTCAGTTCTGTTGTCTTTTTGTCTGTCTCTGTTCTTGTGCAGGGTAAAGCCAAAAGGGATGGGAGCCTAGTCTCTTCCTGACAACCCAAAACAAAGGAGAGCTTTTCACCAGTCCCCAGCTACATCTCCAGTAGCACAGAGCCAGCCCTCCTCATGGCTGCTGCTGACCCAATACTGCCCCCAGAGGAGGTGGCTTTGCTGGAGCTGGGAAAGGTGGCCCCGGCGACCGCCCCTGACAAGGTGCCTCCAGCCCCAAATGAACACCCAGGGGATCCCAACGCCACCCTGCTATGGGACCAGTGCCAGCACGGTGGCCGGGGCCAGAAGGAGCCTATGGAGACTAAGAGGCGCTCAAGTCCTGAGGGGGGGCATGAGGATCCCGAGGAGGCTGCTCCTGTGTGCCCCCCAGCCGAATCTGAAGATGACGAAGCCCATGGGCTGCCCGTGAATGCGGCCCATATCTTTGTGCCCATCAACCCACAGTGCATTGAGCAGAAGAAGCAGCCCACCCCGTGGCCCCAGGAGGAGGGCAAAGGAGGCTGCGTCCCCCACGGGGACAGACCCGATAGCCTCCGCCAGAAGCAGGTCTTCCTTCCTGTCAGCCCCCTGCACTACAGGGACCCAGCGGGCTTTGAGGGGCTAGTGGCTAAGCCATCAGCTGAGAGGTCATCATGTCCATGCATCAGGAACTGCAGTGCCCATGGGCTCAAGGCTGTGGCCTCAGTGGTGGGGGCCCTGTTCCTGTGCCCCTGCCTCATCTATGGGGCTTATGTCTTCCTGCCCTTTGATGCTCCGCTCCTGCCCACCATCAGCGCCCGCCTGGTCTACACACTCCGCTGTGCTGCCTTTGCCACCTTCCCCATTGTCCTGGGTGAGCCACGGGACCAAAGTGCCCAGCTCTGGGCTGTGCTAGCCCCGGGGCGGGGCAGGGCTACAGGGGGTGGTGGGTAGAGTCAGGGCTGGTCTCTGACTCTCCATTGCTTTTGCCAGGAGCAGCCAACCATTTTTCTTACCCTCTTTCCCATCCTGCTGTATCTCCCTGGTCCTCCCCGCAGCCCTTGGGCCCAACACAGCTTCACCAGGTGCCTGCTCAGCCCCTCTCTCTGCCCCCCAGGGATGATTGTCAGCGGCATCTCCCGCCTCTGCTCCTCTGCACTGGAGCCCTTTGGAGAGCTACAGCAGGAGGTGGAGATCCACCGCACTTACGTCTCGCAGTCCGTCCACCTCTTCATCCTCTACTTCTTCAACATGGCTGTGCTGGCCACTTACCTCCAGCAGGAGGTCCTCAAGCTCATCCCCCTGCTCACAGGGCTCTTTGCCATCTCCCGGTAAGTGTCCCTTTTCCCCTCCCTGGGCTGCGGCAGTTCCCAGTGTGGAAATGGGGCGCTTGGCTTGTGCAAACCCCCATTTCAGCAATGCCTCAGCTGGCTGAAGACAGCCAGGAAAGCTTGTGCAGGGCAAGGGTTGCTTCATCTCTGCTCCATCCCTCATCCTGCTTCCCACAGCAGCCATACCTGGCAAACTCTTGCTGAGTCCAGTATCCTGAGCCAGGTGCCGGCCCCAGGACACCTCCCTCACTGTTTCCTCACCTACTTGCCCTCTCCAGGCTGATTTACTGGCTGTCATACGCCATTGGGCGCTCCTTCCGTGCCTTTGGCTTCAGCATGACCTTCCTGCCCCTCCTGGCCATGCTGCTCTGGAACCTGTACAGCATGTTTGTCCTGGAGCCTGAAAACCTCCTTGCTGTTGCAGCGCCGAAGCCTGAGGACCGCTCCAAGGAGAGCGGGGCCAAACTCCGGTACTGGGGGTGAGGGAGCCCCAAGTGGACCTGGTGCCAGGTCCCTGAGGTGAGGAGGGGCTGAGCCCTCCTTGCTGCCCTGCCCTGAAGGTGGAGGTAGGGGGACAGACAGGGCCCCTGCTCCCTGCCTGGACCTAGTAAGGCCCCTGGGGCTGATATGGTTGAGTTGTAAAGCCTTCTTCATGGGGAGTTTCCTGCAGGTGGACAAATGACACTCCGGGCAAGAGCCAGGGAGCAGAACGACCTGTTCCTTGAGGATGGTTGGGGCAGGATTTGCTGGAGTTCCTCCTGGAGCTGGCTTTGCCCAATAAAGCCCTTCAACTGAGTGGCTGTGTGTGGCTGTTTTGGGGAGGGAAGAGTTAAATTCCACCCAGGGGGGAGGGAGGGGAGTCCATTTCCCAGCACTGTGACTGCCCCATCCCTGCACGGTGACATGGCCAATCTCACCTAGCTCCTTCCTCCTCCCCTCTTCCTCCTGGCAGGGGTTCAGCACCCAGCTCACAAACCAGTCTGCCGGGTCGGAGACAGCTCAGCCCCGGGACAGACGCAGTGGGAGGCTGGGATGGGTCAGACAGCCACAGGCATGCTGCTGCCTGGGCTGGGACAGCCAAATCCACCCCCCTGATGGGATTACAGCCTGCACCCTGCTGGGGCTTGAGTGCTGAGCCCCACCCTGTAGCCCTTTGCAGGCATAAGTGGACCCCTGCACATCCAGCCCTGTATAAGCCTGGTTGTCGTAGTGCTCTGACTCTCTGACACAACCCCCAAAAAACAGGTATAAAACCCCCCAAATAAAGGGAAAGCTCCTTCAGCTCTATATCTTGCCAAGCATTTGACTTCTTCAGCCTCTCATCCCCAGCTGTGGTATCATGGGAGCAATTCACCCAGTGCAGCCCTACCAAGCTGGAAAATGGGAATAGCCTGCCTCTTTCAAATGTGCTTTGGAACAGGAATATGGCTTAGGGCCTGGGCTCATGCTTACCCCATGCCTCATAGCCAAAACCACCCTGGAACATCCATGAACTGCTTCAGATTAGGAGACTCCCTCCTCTCAGAGGTGCTTTCATACCTTGGCTCCTGCTGTGAGCTGCAGCACCCTTCCTTTAATCCCCACAGGGCCCCAGAAATCATCCCACCTTCCCATAGTGCAGTGTTTCCCCAGGAAACCACTCTTAGAAATCCCTTTTATTTGGTCAAAGACAAGTCAGTGACTGTGAACACAAAAACCCAGCACACTTCTAAGTGATGTGGTGCCTCCACAACCACCGAGCAGCCCCAGATCACGCAGGTCCCACAGCTTCAAGCACACGGAGAGTACCTCCAAGCTGGTCCTGCAGAGCCCAGACGGGGTTTAAGTGATGGAAAGGCCAGATCAGCCTTGGGCCTGAGCTCAAGAAGCTGCTGCAAAGCAGCAGCGAGTTTCCTTCTTGTGCCAGCAGCCCTCATCGAGGCCAGCACAGCACAAGGCTCCCATTCAAAGTGGGGTTCGAGCAGCGTGTGATCCCCAGCTGGGCTGCCAGGGGGACTGCACCAGGATGCCCCCAGCACAGCAGGAAGCAGAAAGGCACCTTGCATGCTGTCAGGAGTAGCACCAGTCTCTAGCCCTGTCCTCCAGCCCTGCTCCTAGACTGAAGCCACTCAATCAGAGCCTTGAGCGCTCTGGAATTGGCACAGGACAGGGAACAGCCCATCCCTGCTGTTGCTTGGCTGCAGACAGGACAGCAGTGGTCTCGTCCCTTGGAATAATCTTGCCCTGGCTCAGAAAAACCCTGACCAACTCCCCTCAGTCACTGTCCTTGGCTGGGTGGATCAGGAAAAGACAGAGGAAGAAGTGTAATCAGATGCAGGATCTGGGCAGTAGGAGGGAGTCCATCAAAGGGACATGTGACATGGGCAACTACCGGAAATGTTCTCCATGTCCCCTCTGAGCCTGAACTGCAGGGTGAGAGTGGAAAATTGAGAAGATTGCAGGCAATGGAGGCCCTGTAGCAGCAGTGGTTGCTTCCCTGGGGACAAGAAGGAGCCTGGAGGACTCTCCAGAGCCTACCCCACTCAGTTGATGGGCTCGTACTCAGTGTAGCGTTTCCCCTGGGCAAAGAGAACCACGCAGCTGCCCACCACTAGCAGCACCATGGGGGTGCCCAGCGCCACAGCCATGATGGAGATGACCAGGGGAGAGAAGGTGTCCTTGGGGGGCTGCCCAAAGCCCAGCAGTGTAGACCTGCAGGAAGGAATGAGACACATCAGCCACAGAGATGGGGATCAGCTCTGCCCCACGGAGGGGAATATCTGGGGCTTTCTTTCCCGAAAGGATTTCTTGGCAGGATCCTGCACAGAACAGTAGAAGGAGGTTTCCCATGCTGGTGGATGGTGAGGGAATGGGTCAAAATGCAAGACTCCTTGCCATGGGATAATAGAAAAACAGGCTGTCAAAGGGAGATAGTTGCTAAACACAGAAACCCTCTAGCCTAGCAAATTCCCCAAATCCAAGCTACTAGTAGCAGAGAGAGCATCACTTTGGTGCCCAGGAGACTGCACTCACCAGCTCAGGTAGCGCTTTTCCTCGTAAATATTTCTGTCCTCACCCCCAAAGGAGATGTTGACAGCACTGATTGTGAAGGTGCTGCCTATGCCCTCCCCGAAGTAGGCATGGACAATGCTGGACGTTGCCAGGGTCCAGTTGGCTGCTTTCAGGCTGCCGGAGCGGCACTGGATGCTGTCCTCATGCTTGGGGGTCTGCGAGCCGTAGGCTGTCGCCTTCCACTGCAGGAAACTGAGTGCGGAGCTGTCGTTTCGGGACTCAGCTACCAGGGAGAACATCTGGCAAGGGGAGAACAGGAGAGTGTCTTTATGCCAGGGCGAACCATAGCGGCGAGCAAGGCATCTACCTGACCCCAATCCTCTCCCCGCACTCACCTCAAAGATGGTGGGAGTGTACTCATCATCGATGGAGCGTGCCGAGTGCAGCCTCTGCACCACTCCTGCCTCTTCCACCGTGGCCACCTCTAGGGCGAACCACGAGCTGTTGCCCCGTGGGGCCGCCCCAGCAAGGACAAACTCCACTTTAGAGCTGTTTGCTGTGTGCAAAAGGCTGGGCAGGGTCCCATCGCGGCCACTGGTCTCATAAGCTGTCACCTGTGGGAGAAATAGGTTGGAGGGACAGCATGATCCTGGGCTGGGACACCAAGGAGCATCATTCCTCCTCTAGAAAGTTTTTTGGACAGGGTATTCACTGGCTTCGTCCCAGTACATCCCTCTGCATGCTTACCCGAAACGCCAGGCTGCCGTTGGAGAAACTGCCGCTGGGGTCAGCGGCTGGGCTACCCACAAACTCGGCTGTCAGGGCAGTGTGGTTCAGCGTCCGATTGACGCTGTCCCAGGAGAAGTCTGACAGGTCGTAGGTGGGGTAGAAGACCTCCTCCAGTGCATTGACCTTGCTGTACTCAAACACCTGGGGAGGAGGAAGGGGAGAGGGGCTGAAAGCTGCGAGCAGGTGCCGCGGACACTGCCGCTTTGTGCTGTGGTCCGCGGAGCTGCCGCTGCCAGCAAAGAGAGGAGGGAACCCACAAAGGAGGTGCCTTGGCAACGCATCTCAAGGTGGCATCGCAAGCCGGAGACAATCAGGAGAGGACACACAAGGTAACGTTTAGCTGTGGCTAGGAAAACTGCAGACTGACCTGCACACCCTAGGCACAACCCTACACCTCTTGCACTGCAGGGCTGCTCTCCCAGAGCAGTGCTACATCCCCAGGCTGTACCTTGGTGAAGACAACAGCAGTGGAGTACACAACACTGCCAGCGGGCTCGATCCAAATGGCTCCGGCAGGAGCGGGCGAGAGCAGCTGGGTCCAGTTGATGCGCAGGGTGCTGCTCGTGCCCTCGGTGACCACCAGCAGCGCAGCAGGGGCCCCGATGCTGCTCCACACATAGTGCAGGGTGTCATTGGGCCCCACCGCCTGGACGTGCAGCAGGTTGACAGAGGAGCCGTTCCAGCCGGGGTTGTACTGCATTGACACCTGTGGAGGAAGAAGAGGCCTCAGCGGGAGGCTCAGTTCTCCCTCAGAGGCCAACCTGAAAGCCTCTGCTTGGCCGGAGGAAGGCACGCAGGGCTGTCCCCGGCTCCCCCACGAACCCTGCGGGTGCTGAACCCTAGCGTTGCCCAACGAGCCCTGTCAGCGTTGTGCACCCGCTACGCACCCGCCTGCTGCAGGGCAGCTTCCCCGTTTTGGAGCCACTTCCCTGTCCGCAGCCGGGGCCCTGGGGAAGCTTGGGACCGCGGTGGCAGGCTCCCCCTGGCCCCAAGCTGAGCCCAGGGCACGGCCCCGGCTCAGTCCAGTGAACCCCTCCTCGGTGCTCCGGTTCCCCCCCCCCTTCCCCGGCGCCCCCGTGCACGCCCCCGGCGCCGCCGTCACCTCCCGGCCGCCGGCCGCCGCCAGCAGCCCGGCCAGCAGCAGCACCCGCCGCATGGCTCCCTCCGCGGTCGGAAACTGGGACTAGGACCGGGACCGGGACCTGAGGGGCCCCGCCCGCTCATGTGACAGCTCAGAGCCCTCCCCCTCTTAAAGGCGCCGCTTAAAGAAGGGTGCGAGGGTGGGGAGCAAGAAAGAGGGGAGGGCGGCCCCCAACCTCCACCCGTTTCCTCCCCACCACGCACAACCTGCACAAGCAGTGAAATCACGTCTTTTATTGTTGAGGCAAATAGCAATGAGGAAGTACAGGGTAGACTTAAATTAAGCAGTGGTATCTCCACATGGGCACTTCATGGGACCTTGTCGGCCCTTTTGACCATATTGCAGGTTTTTTTTCCCCCCACCCCTCCCACAAACTTCAGACAAAACAAATTCTTGGACTTCGCCCCAGCTCTGTCTCAGGACTGAGGAGAAACTACAGTGCTTCAGGGAGCTGCTTCTTGTGTCACGACCACGCTGCCTGGTGCTTCGTCGTGGCAACGCAGCCTCTACTCCTGGGCGGCCTCCGTTGCTGTTGGCTGCTTGCTTTGCTCATCACCTTTCTTTTTGTGCCCCGAAACAATGTCATCAATGCGGAGCAGAAGAACTGCAGTCTGCAGAAAAATACCATATCGAGGTCTAACTGAGAGCCCATCACAAAGAATAAAACACAATCCACGTAGCTTTCACAACAACAAACCATCTGCCTTCCTTTGGAGTGCTCACAGTGGTTTTGAAGGTGAGCCTTCTAAGGTCAGCTACCAAAGCACAGAAGCTCCCAGGGCTGCTGACTGCATTCCAGCACACCGCTGGCACCAAATTTCTCAGCCCTGGCTCACAAAGAACCACACATCCTTGTGAGGCAGTTAAGTCAGATAAACAAGTAGGATGGAAAAGGGCACGTTCCAGGCTCAGGCAACCCCTCCAAAAGCGATACAAGCTCCCACAGGTGTCGCATCCCTTCTGCATCCCCATCATACACCTGTTGCATTAGTGAGCTGGCAAACGCCACTCTCAGTTTGTCGCACTTATAAAAGCATCTGAATGCCTAAGCAGCAACATGCCCCACTCCCAAAAGACAAGCAGAGGCTCACTTTTTTTGTTTGTTTGTTTTAGTTTTAACAGTTTTAACGCCTCTTCTCCTTACCTCTACTGCTGTTTTGTAGGTCTGCAATTTGACTGCTAAAGGCTCCCAGATCCCCAGGTCCTTCATATCAACTAAGGCTCCGGTCTCACCATTCACTCCCCATGTCTGGCTGCCCTCTTGGGTGTGTTTTGCCTGTAAGCAGAGCAACACGTCACTGCCAACCAAGTAGCAATTCACCTGCAAGAAACTCAAAGTCATAGGCTCAAGAAAAAAGTAGTCTTTTTTTCCCCAGATTTTGATTTTGTTCACCCTCAGGGTTTTGTTATTTTGATTTTACACTCTGGTACTTCAAACCAACCATTTAACTCCATTTTCGTGACTTCACGTTCTGGTACAAGGTTACTTCAACAAAGGCTTCCTTCACTGTAAAAGCCTACTGCAACTGCTGAAGGGCTACAACCTCAACAGCCTGAGGAGCTGCCACCTCAAGAGACAACAAAAAGAAAGGATCTGAGGTTCACTGTCCTGCCCTCTGGGGATAAATCCCTGGTGCATGCCTTACCCTAAGCGAGGTCAGCACACGGATGGTACTAGCACCGCAGTTCTGGATGAGTGTTCGGGGAATGACTTCCAGGGCTTGGGCTACTGCCCGGTAGGGCCACTGCTCCACACCCGTCATGCCTTTGGATTTCTCTGTCAGTGCATGGGAAACTGCCATTTCAGTCGCTCCCCCTCCTGGCACCAGCTGCGGGTCGATGAGTACATTGCGACACACCTGCATGGCATCCTGAAGGTTACGCTCTACCTCCTGTAGCAGACACACAAGAAGATTTATTGGTTGTAGAAAGCGAGCACAAGTCTGCTGGGCTTGTCCCTCCGCCGTTTTGCCTTGTAGAGCACACAAGATGGGAATTCTTTCTCACTCCAGAACCCAGAGGGAACTCACAAGGAAGTAACAACTTACTGACACTAGGAAGGTGGCAGGACAGGAGGGAAAAACACGTAGTAACTTACTGCAAGGATTTCCTTGCTGGCTCCACGCAGAATGATAGTGCAAGCCTTGGGGTCTTTGCAATCCGTGATGAAAGCAAAATACTCATCTCCTATTTTTTTCACTTCAAAGAGCCTGGCTCCGGTTCCTACATCTTCCTCTCGCAGCTCATCAGTGCGACTCACAATGCGAGCTCCGCAGGCCCTATCACACAACCAACAGTTAAGCCAGATGCTCACAAATAAAAACAGGGGAGAAAGCATGAGATAAAAATGAAAACTCAGTGCCACAGACAGCAAGAATGAACTGTGGCAAGGAAGAGAACATTTACCTGGCAATCCTGTTGTTGTCAGTCTTCCTCACTCTGCGGATTGCTGTGATGTTGGCTCTCATCAGGTAGTGCTGGGCCAAGTCTGAAATCAGGATTGTGCAACTTTATTGATGAATCAGCAGTATTTATTTTTATTTTTTGTTTGTTTGTTTAAAAACTCTGTGCATCTTTAAAGTAGCAAGAAGGGAAAGGAAGTAACCTAAATGTCATATCTTAAACCAAGCTGCAAGGCAAAATTACAGCGCAGCTCTTCATGGTTTGTTAAACTCATCCTCACTTATGTTTTGATATAGTTTCCAAATGCTAGAAAAGCAATTATAAGCATCCACGTTCAAAAGAATTAAATCTAATAGCTGCATTTCAGACCTATTTTCTAGAAAGATGACAAAAACAAAACCACACTACAATAAGGCCATGTTCACAATTATTTTTTTTCTTATTATCAAACAGTGTATTTAACGCAGTATGAACATTAAGATGAACTCAACAAAAGGAAGGATCATGAGTGTTATTACCAGAAATTCCTTTTTCTGTGATGACCAGATCTGGCTTCACTCTCATAAGATCCTCACAGATCTGCTGAATGTACTCTTCCTCCATCTGCAGGATGCGAGCAAAGTCTTCCTCCCGTGTTATTTCAATATCAGTCTGTATAGAAAGAAGTGTAAATATCTTACTGTATTCATCCCAACCCATCGGTGAGTTAAACACAGATCCTCTGGCTTAAGCTACCTCAACTCCCACAGGAAAGAGTTAGAAGGAACTGCACAATTAAAAATACTGATCAGATGAACTGACACCGTTTCAGTATAACACTAGCATTAAGACAGGTACTTGACTCTTGACATTCACATTACACAAATCACTGTAGCTACTTCAGTGAGTTAAACATTGTAGCCTCAGTTATTTTCTCTCTTTTTCTCCAGGGTACTGACTGATCCCAGAATCAGCAGAATTAGACTATACCTGCAAAAGGTCTCTGAAAGGCAAGAAACACGGAGCCTTCTGCCCCTCATGCAGATGACTAGCTATCTGGATTTGTTTACCTCGCTCGTCTTAAATCAGAAGTTGCAGACATCCCTAACAGCACTTGCTTTACCTGGCTCTCTCCCTTCTTGTACTCTAGTGAACAATCCAGAAGGACAATGCGTGGATTCTTAATAAGGCGACGCATCCTGGGATGAGTTACATCTTTATTCACCATGATTCCACGCAGAACACAAGAGTCTTCACTAAAGCCACCTGGAATCTGACAGACAAGAAAGCGGGAACAAGATTGAGTTAGTCTACTCTACAAAAAATCTGTATATCCACTCCTGAAACTATCCATCCCATATACTGAAAAAAGAAAGCTCTGCTGAGCAAGTATGGTTTAACTCAGGTGATAACCTGAATTAATGGTAAGAGCGCACTGACTTAGGTCAAGTGAAAAGCCATTGAAGAACTTGAGAAACTGTTTACAACCTATTGTGTGGCAACATGTGGTTCAAAGATGGAAACTGAAATAGTTTAAGTCATCTTTGTAAGCAGTATTCTGGAACTGTTGAAATAACTGCCCCTGTTTTCAATGTACCCCAGCAAGGCTGATAGCACAAAGTAAAATATCTCCGAGTTTGCAGACTTCAGATCAAAAGCACAAAATTCTTCCCACTGCATTCTAGAAACATTAAATTCAAAATGAGAAAGAAGCACACAGATTAAAAATAATAATAATAAAATTATTTAAAAAAAAAAAAAAAAAAAACACATTCAGGACATACCTTCTCTACTTTTGCATATTTTTTAATATCAATTTCTTTTCTGCCATTTTCCTCAAGCTCCACAGTCTTAACAGCATCAAGAGCAATGGTACAGGCCAAGTCAGACCAGCGGTTTATTGCTTTGGTGTTTATAGCACTCTTTATTATTTTAAGCATCATCTCTCTGTTGTTCACATCCACTGGAGTGCTGAGAGAAAGTAAAAAGTCAATAGTAAACTAAGTATTATTCCAAACTACAATCTATTCATAATCCCAGTTCAACTCTCTCTAATTTTCTTGTTTTACCAACGTGATTCCCTCAAGAATCATCTTTAAGCAGAAGCCCCACATCTCTTCTCTCTGACGCGCACCAGCTCACACTTACCCAATTTTCTTTAGAATACTGATCATGTCATCCAGAGCCTTACGATAAGCCCCAATGATCACAGTTGGGTGCATCTGCTGTTCAAGGAAGTGTTCGGCAACAGAAAGCATCTCTCCAGCTAAGGGGAAAAATAAATACATACAAATTCCCCAGATGATTTAGCAGAACAATTGGCAGCCAAGACTGGAAAGAAATACACCAGCCAAAAGTATCTGCTATCCGTGCAGAGAGCTCTAACATCATCTATACCTTCTGTTATACTTCGTTGTGCTAAACTGGGGGAAAGAACACAATTTTTGAAGCATGGAGCTGATCACTAAAAGGTCTAATGAACCTAGTACTCTTCATGGTCTAAAAACAACCCAACAAAAACCAACCAACAAACCTAATTTTAGGGTTGGGAAATAACAAGTATCTGTCTCAGTAACGCATACTTACTGGGATCTGATGAGCAAACAAGACAAGCTTCAGCATTAACTTTCTATAAAAGGTACATCTTATTTGCGCTCCTTACCAAGGATAATTACAGATGTGGTCCCATCTCCAACTTCTTCATCTTGAGTACGGCTAATCTCAATCATTGATTTTGCAGCTGGGTGCTGGACTTGAATCTGTATGGATGCAAATAAAATGGTTTTGCTTCCAGAATACTAAAGCTGAAGCTTCTTTCAATGGAACAAATACCTTGCGTTTTAAATAATTAAGGTATTCTGCCCAACTATAACACCGGTATTTCTTCCTTTTTGAGGGAGAAAATAAGCGTTTGTATTTCGTAATATTGCATCCCCAGAGTTTTTCAGGCATTACAATTTTTGTGATGCTATTTCCACAACACTCCCACTAGAAAAGCAATGACAATTTCTTGATCTAATCATCTGGCGTAGTAATATTAAGCATCTACTCAATAGGCTTTGATGCAAGCAATTATAACTACAGTTACCAGTGAATTCCTACCAGTCTTATAAAACCTCCATGAAAAATTACCATCCTGGGATCAAATGCACTTTTCTGAGGAAGAGCACTACCTAGAAGCATTTAATTCCTCTCCAATAAGCACCTTTCCTTGGTAAGGTTTATTATTTGGTTCTCAAGACAGAAGGTGAAATAACATAATGCCATGGGCAGCTATTTAACCATGTCGCAGAGCATACTGACTCACAAGTTAAGCAAGACAATCCTTTAGGAAAAGCTCACCTCTCTAAGGATAGCATTGCCATCATTGGTCATCACAATCCCACCCATGGGGTCCAAAAGCATCTGCAAACAGAAAGAGAAGCAATATTTGCACTGACCTTTAGTAAGTGCATTGTTTCTAGTCAGCAGCAGCACAGGGATCTCAGCAAACATTCTTACCTTCATCATAGCTCTTGGTCCCAAACACGTTCGGATAATGTCAGCAATAGTCTAGGAGGAACAAAAGGGATCAGGCAAAACATAAAGCATCAAAACATCTAAAACAGCCTCAAATAAACCCAAAATCTACATGAAACAAGCAGCCACTGCAATGAACCTAAACAACCTGATGATTCTGCAATTGTTCAGATGCAGCAGAAGACAGGACTTGTGTGTAAATGAGAGCCCAGGGATTATTAGAGCACCGGCATCACACTGAGTTAGTACTTAAAACAGATGCCAAAATTTAACTTGGCAAAGAAAGAGGTTTTGATGGGTTAAACCCCTCCATGTGCGGTTACATTGAACATATTGGTTTCAACACTGAAAATTCATTTTATATGGTCTGTCTACCCCGTTCTTTATACATACACACACCCATGTCACAAAAATAATAAAAAAGTTGATTGACATCAGAATATAGTACCTTAGCAGCAGTGATGTTCCCTGTCTGGACTTTTCTTCCAGACTCACGTTTCATATTCTGACCTACAGCACGCAGGAAAGAAGAAAATAGCACAAATATAACCAACATCTAATCTTACCAGAAAACCCAAGACTGAAACAGTGATGGTGACAATGGCTCAAAGACACCCTCTCAGTCACACACACAATAAGCAGACAGCTCTAAATTAACAATTTAAAATAAATATTACAGCTGGTGTAAGAAAGCATACTTGTAACAAAATGTCAGTGAAAAACAGTATTCCTCCTTATAAAAGGATCCCTGATTAGGAACAGATTCAAATGAAAAACTTGTAACCCGGAGATATAACCTCTTCTCTCACAAAACCAAGCAGCAGTGATTCACTAAAACATGGAAGTACCCCTAAATCCTAGAAGCTGCTGCACAGTAGCTTGCAGTTTACAAAGTCTGTATGATAAGAAGAATCAGGGTTTAGAATTCAGTTTTATACGTAAATAAATCTCAGCCTTTGGTATGTTTCAGCAGACTGTAGCAGAGGCTCACAGGCACATTGGGGGAATTCTGTTACGTATTTAGCCTGGAGGAGGGGAGGTTTACCTCAGAATTACACATAAGAACTCCCCACAGATTTATAGGAAAGGATAAAAGCCTAAAAGCAGCACCGAGAGGACGGGAAGGGAGCCTGGAGCCACGGGGCCCCGACTAACCCCAGGGACTGCGGGGAGTGGGGGCCTCAGCCCCGCGCAGGCCACGAGGGGGACGCCGAGCTCTGAGGGGACGCAAAATAGCGGCGAGGGGGGGACTCACTGAGAACGAGGACGGGGCGCGGGCCCATCATGGCGGCGACGGCGGCGGGACCCGGAGCGCGGGGCCGAGGGGAAGCTTCTAGAGCGGAGCTCGCTCGCCCCGCCACGACAGCCTACCCCGAGGTCCTCCCCGCCGTGCCCAATCGCTGCCTGCGCGGCGGGCCCGGCGTCCAATCAGAAGGCGGGGTCGAGAACAAGGCGGGGTTTGCGCCTCGCGTCCCCACCCCGCGGTGTGCTCATAAAGTTCGGTTGACGAGCAACCGGGCTGGCAGCGCTTTGGGAGGGGCCAGTCTGTACTGCGCATGCGCAGGCTGCCGGGCCCGAGAGCATGGCTGGAAAAAGGGAGGAGTCCGGCGGTCAGGGCGCATGCGCCAAGCGACGGGGGCTATGGGAGGGGCGGGCTGCCAGGGAGCATGCTGGGAGTGGTAGTCTTTGAGAGGTTGGTGTCAGAATGAGAAAATCATTACGGTTGGAAAAGCCCTCCAAGATCACCTGGTCCAACCGTCCCCCTACTACCAATGTCACCACTGAACCGTGTCCCTAAGCACCACGTCCAACCTCTCCTTGAACACCCCCAAGGAT
>CM021755.1:344063-364019 GCA_011075105.1 Heteronetta atricapilla | reverse complement strand
ACCACGTCCCTGGGCAACCCGTCCCAGTGCCTGACTGCTCTTTCTGAGAAGAAATGTCTCCTCATTTCCAACCTGAACTTCCCCTGGCACAACTTCAGGCCATTTCTTCTTGTCCTATTGCTTGTTTTCTGCAAGAGGCTGACCCCCAGCTCCCCACACCTTCCTTTCCAGCAGTTGTAGAGAGCAATGATGAGCCTCCCTGAGCCTCCTCTTCCCAGACTAAACAACCCCAGTGCCCTCAGCCGCTCCTCACAGGACTTGTGTTCCAGGCCCTTCACCAGCTTCGTAGCCCTGCTCTGGACACGCTCCAGGGCCTCAATGTCCTTCTGGCAGTGAGGGGCCCAGAACATGGTACTCAAGGTGTGGCCTCACCAGAGCAGATCGCAGGGAGACAATCACATCCCTGGTCCTGCTGGCTGCACTATTCCTGAACAGGACTCCTCCCGGGAGTCTTTATAAGTGCTATTTTTTAACTAAAAACTGCTGTTTTTTAAATGCTTTTGGGAGTGCAAATAAACCCTCTTCCTCCTGGGGGCAGCGAGATGGAGGGCGGGGGGGGCAGGACTACATTTCCCAGTTCGCCTCGGGGCGCTGCGAGGCCACACGTCACGGCCTGCGGGCACTTCCGTTCCCTGCCTGCTGCTGACTCGGCCTTCTGCAGGCTGCGGCGAGGCGGAGAGGGTGAGGGGTCGGGGGGGGGCCCCCCCCCCCCGGGGGGGGGGGGGGGGGGCCCCGGGGGCGCGGGGATGTCGGGGGGGCGAGGAAGGGGCTGGGGAGGGCTTTGAACCCCCTTCGGGTGCTGCTGCTGCCGCCGCCGGAGTATTTTGGGGAGAAAAAAGGAGGGGGGGTCTGAGTCTCACGCAGGTAGCAGTCAGTGGCGCTCTGGCCTAGGGGGCTGGGAGCTTGCCCTCGTGTCTCTGGGCTGTGTTGGGCTTGTAGGGAAATGCTGGCGTGGGTGGCAATGCGGCAGGGTGGCATGGAGGGGATCCCCCCTTGCAGAGTGGCGGATCTGGAACCGCAGCGGTATCGGTATGGAAACTCAAGCTACCGAGCTCCGTTACGGGTTGGGTGTGGAGTGGCTGCGGTCTCCTCTTCCGACTTGGGAGATACTGGGCTCAGGGAAATAAGGGCACGCGGCTTGGAGCAGGGAGTTGTGGGGACTGAAAGGCTGCTGGAGGGTGTCTGTGCTACTTCGGTCGCTGCAAGTAGGAGAAAACAAAAAAATCAGAGTCTGGAAATGAGAAGCTAGTACATTCTGAGAACAGAGAATTTGATGGGAGCGGGGGGGGGAAGAACCACCTCTGTTCTTTGTAAGGCAGTGCTTCACAATTAACTGTTAAATGACAAAGTTGGTGAAACCATTAATTGATAGAAGCTCTGCTCTGGAAATTACTGAAAGAGGTTTTGTGATCTGAGATCTTTGCTGGTTACTGAGCAGGAACAATACAAGCTGGGGCTTTAAGAAAGGGGAAAACTGCCACCGTTGCTGCCATGCGTGCCAGTCTAGGCCACTGCTGTGTCGTTACTCACATTCTTGCAGGAAAGTGTACAGATATTTCAGAGGCAGTTGCAGAGCTGGATGGAGCTAGGGTCATTTCTCCCTGCTTTGTGACATCATTTCACGATATTGCTGTGAAGTATACAGCTGCTCATGTTCTACTACACATGAATGTGTTGTCTTGCTTAGTTGTCCTGTTTGTGTTCTTTTTGCAGTGAAATGATCAATGATGTTCCATTTTCTTTTATTTCTAGATGAAGCTCCTGATTCTTGCTGTGTTTGCCCTGTTCTACGTGGCCCACTGTGAAGAAGGTGCCAGGCTCCTGGCCTCCAAATCTCTATTAAACAGATATGCTGTGGAGGGGAGAGACTTGACTCTGCAGTACAACATCTACAATGTTGGTTCTAGGTAGGCCTTCTCTGGGTTCTAATACTGACCAGGAACAAATCTCATGTGTATGTGCCTTCAGGATTCGTCACTGTTTCTAGGCTCCATAACGTGCTGTTATCTTTGCTCCCCCAACTGTGAGCACTCATCACGCTTCTTGAAGGTTGGACCCTGGATTTGTTTTTTTCTTTCCTGTTCTCTTGTCCCTGCTTTCACCTTGTGGCTGCTTTAGCTTTCTGTCCAACGTGGCACAGTTATTCTCATGTCAGCTTGTGATACTCTGTGTTACCCATAAACACAGAATCTTGTCTTTGTGAGCTTTTTAATTTCTGCATCCCCATCTTTCTGCAGCTTCCCAGTTTTACCTTCTTCTTTCTGTAGTCTCCCTGTAATACACCTTGACAATCCTCCCCGTCTTTTATTTGTGCCTTTTTGTTTCAAAAAATCAGTTCTGCCAACAGTGGAATTGTCAATATTGGACTGTCCTTCCTCTTTGGTGCAGTCTCCAGTGAATAGAATACCAAGTCTGACTTGTTTCTCATCCTCCTTTTTGTTTTTTGTTGTTGCATTTTAGTGCTGCTTTAGATGTGGAGCTGTCGGATGATTCTTTCCCCCCGGAGGATTTTGGCATTGTCTCTGGGATGCTCAATGTCAAGTGGGACAGGATTGCTCCGTATCTTTTCATGTTTTGAAATCTTTTCTCCAACACTCAGTTTTACCCCTAAGAATCCTGTAGTTCACTTGTCTGTCTTCAGTGTCACTGAAATTACACCATAGCAGACCCTGTGCAAGGTGCTGAACACAAACCTCTGTTTTTGAGGGTGTTGGTTTTTGTGGTTTTGTTGCCTTGTAAAATAAGTTACTTGCAAACAGGGCAAAATCGCCATGCAGTTCATCTGGCTTGGGAAAAGGAGTTGGCTGGATCAGTGTCAGATGGGTCTGCTGTCTGTAACTAGAGAGGACTCTTACCTATTCCCTTACCTTCTTTCTTTTGAAATTAAATTATTTTCTGTAACTTCCATCTCTCAGAGCAAGCAATGTGTCCCACACTGTGGTTCTGCGGCCTCTCAAAGCTGGATATTTCAATTTCACCTCTGCTACCATCACATATCTGGCACAGGAGGGTGGACAGGTTGTGGTGAGTGGCTTGACCCTTCATAGGATCCTCACACAAATTGAACGACAGATATGCCCGACTGTGTTCTTTGGGGTGGTTGTTAGGGATGACGGATTTGCCTACTCTCTTATACTGCACGTGCTCTGCTGCAAGATGGAAAGGTGGCAAATACGGTTCCCCCTCTGCCTTTTTCAGGTTGGTTTCACAAGTGCTCCTGGGCAAGGAGGAATCTTGGCTCAGCGTGAGTTTGACAGGAGGTTCTCCCCTCACTTTGTAAGTATCTTTCAGTTGGTAATTGAATTGCAGTTACCGTGCAGTCCCATGCAGTGCCAGTTTGTGGTGTGTTTGGTTTGCACTACAGTCACCTGGAAAACTCCAGCATGGATTGCAATTAATCTGTATCAGTTGTCCAGAAAAGCGTCACAGATCTGGAGAACAGGCTTCATCCCAGCTACCTAAAGGAGCTGTCTCTGTAGGATTTGGCCTTGGAACCTTGAGGGTGGAAGATCTGAGAGGATCTCATGGTTCTAAGACTCAGCTATGCGTGGTTTGTTTTGACTTATAACTGTTTCTCCCTTCAGCTGGACTGGGCAGCTTTTGGTGTGATGACTCTGCCCTCCATTGGGATCCCACTGTTGCTGTGGTACTCAAGCAAGAGAAAGTACGACACCCCCAAGACCAAAAAGAACTGAGCAAAGCTAAATCTAACCATCACCCCAGAGCTTAGGCAAGAGCAAACATTAACCCACACAGAACAGCGGGTGTGCTTGGATCATCAACAGTCACTCCTGCAGAGCACTGCCTGGGCTTCAGCCCTGTCTGCAAGAGGGAGTCACCAATCACTTCAGTGGCAGTGATGTGTTGTTTTCTACCTCTAATAAAAAAAAAAAAGGCAAACTCCACCACCAGATCCCAAAACTTCCCAGCCAAACCCCCTTCTCTGTGTATTTGGAGTAGAGACACCTGGCTTTGTTGGAGATTTAGTGACGGTGTAGCTGTGACATCAGTGTTAGCACCTAGAGAAGCTTGTTTGTGGGTGTGCAGCTCTGCAGCATTTCTTGCCTCTGTTGCCTTACTGACTCCCTTCAACCAAGTGGATCTTTGCCTGCTGCAGCCCTCTTGAACCTTGTAAATCTTAGTGTCCATCTCTTCCAGGTGCTGCTCAACTTGCCAGAACAGCTGTGGAAAGGAGCTCTGTCTAGTGATGATACTAGACCTCCTTTTGACAGAGGCTTGTTAGAGCTGCTTCTTGGGGTGGGGCACGGGAAGCCCCCTTGCATTTCAGTGAGGAGTTTGTGTTTTTTGTTTTGTTTTTTTCTTCCTTGCTCTTGTTGCTCTGGTGAAGGTTGAGGTAGCGAGGTTTTTGTAATAAATAAAACATCATGAAAGAAGCCTGCTTTTCTTTTACTGGGAAGTTCTGGAGGGGGCTGGCTGCCTTAAGATGCAGCTAAAGCGTGGGCAGAGAGGAGAATAAATCAGTACACTATTCCATCAGTAAAATGAAAAGTAAAAGCAGTGGAAACGTATGGGAAGCGGAAGTCACTTTGCCAGGTTCATTCCTCTGTCCCTGCAGGGCTGGTAGTTTGCACCAGCTTTCCTGGCAGCCCCAAGCTCAAGAGTAATATTTCTCTTCAGTTATAAAACAGATTTCACCATGTCTTTGCATTGGGCATGGATTTGTGCTTTTCCTCTGGAGGAGGTGGTGGCACAGTGACAACTCTCCCCAGATGACCTGGGGGTGCTGAGAGTTGTTTCATTTCACAGAATCATTTAGGTTGGAAGAGACCTCCAAGATCATCACCTAGTCCAACCTCTGACCTAACAGTAACAAGCCCTCCACTAAATCATATCACTAAGCTCTACATCTAAATGCCTTTTAAATACATCCAGGGATGGTGACTCAGCCACTTCCCTGGGCAACCCCTTCCAATGCCTAACAACCCTTTCCATAAATAAGTTTTTCCTAATATCCAGAGGATGTAGACTCTTTTTCTCCTAGAGTCTCAACAAAGGTTCCCTGTTATCCACACTAGTATTCCCCTCTGGCTCACCTTATGGGACTCAGGAACAGCCTGCTCCTGTGCCTTGAAGATTTCTGAGCATCCAGGCTTCCTGGACCCCTTTGCCCTTCAGGAGCGACTCCCAAGGGACCCCTGCAACAAGTGTCCTGAACCAGGTCTAAGTCCACCCTCCAGAAGTTTTGCTAGTTACCTTTCTGACATCACCAAGAATTGAAAATGCTACAGTCTCATGGTCATTCTGCCCAAGACAATTCCCAACTTTCACATCTCCCACCAGTCCTTCTCTGTTAGTGAAGAGCAGGTCTAGTGGGGCACCTCTCCTGGTAGGTTCTCATACCAGCTGTGTCAGGAAGCCGTCTTCCACACAGTCTAGCAACCTCCTGGACTGGTTCCTCTGTGCAGTGTTCTATTTCCAGCATATATCCAACATATACTAAGATTGTAGATGACACTAAACTGGGAGGAGCTCTTGACTCCCTTAAGCATAGAGAGGCCTTGTGGAGATATCCTGAAAAATTAGAGGGCTGGGCAATCATTAACCATGTGGTGTTTAACAAGCTTCCTTTCTGCAGGGCTGCTCTTCAGCCTCCCATCCCTCATCTGTACATACAGCCAGGGTTGGCCTGTCCCAGGTGCAGAATCTGTCACTTGCTCTTGTTAAATTTCATATCTATTATTGGTTCCTTTGCACTGGCTCCCAAATCTACTTGGGCTGTGAGTTCAGCATTTGAGCTGTCTTTTTACTTAACCTACACATAGGAGGTAAAGCAATACATTTCCTCTCTGAACTCTTTAGCCCAAAAAAATGTAAAAATGATTCACAATACAAGTCTTTAACTGAAAAAAAAGAAAGAAACTTTGTTTAAAGACAACATGTAGGTGTATAATGAATATATAAATCTAAAGAAAAGGGCTGAGTGAAGTTTCAGTCTCAACTAAAACTTTTAACAGGACGAACTTTTTCCTTCAGATTTTTTTTTTTTTTTTTGTCACCTCTGTTGGAAATGAATGCTGTTTTTTGAGCACAGGTTGTGTCATGTGGGTGCAGTGGCAACTGAAGCACCAGCATTTACATTTGTGTCATTATCGCAAAAGTTCACATCAATACAAAGCCACTGATAGCAGCTGCATTCATCTTGCCCTGCCTTGGCAGAGGTCCCAGTCCTCCATTCCCAAATCACACAGAACATGTGGAGAGATTTTCCTCTTGGCGAAGCCCTGGAAATACCCTTTGTTTCCCAAGGAAGTGACTCTGTCCTGCTATTTTGTTTTGTTTTTGTCTTTTCAACAGAAAGAGTTGTTAATCTGCCAAACCAAGGGCAAGCAAATTATGGCATTGCTGCCAAAGACAGCAAGTGAGCAAATTCAAGCATCACCTGGCTCAGCTGTAGGAAAATGGAGCTATAGCAGCATCAGAAAAGAAGGTGCCAGGTAGAGCCTGCCTAGATGAAGTTCCTTCTGGCACATATTTGTGCCTCCAGATACAAATATGTAGGATTTTGGGATGGTGAAACCGATCTTTTATTTTTCAGACAAAGCCTGCAATCTCATTGACATCATCACACAAAGCTAAAATCATATCCATGTCATGACAGTAGTACTCAGTGCTGAACTGGAGAGAGGAAAACAACATCTGCATTATAACTATAGGTATCACAATTTAACTCTGAAAAAAAAAAAAATTTTCCTCCAAAAAAGAAGTCACTGGGTGTCTGTAAATCATACTCCAAAATCCTCCCACCAGATCCACACAAAGGACCCCCTCAGTCTGTAGCACAGGCTGACCTGACAGAAGGATTTTGCCCATAGAGACAGAAAATGATTCTTGAAGTCAGTAGATTCATGCAAGCATAGCATCAGCAGTTTAACCAAAGCCACAGGAGTCCTCTCCAAAGCATGAGGTCCTTCTATATTTGTGGGTAAGAGGCATAACTGGCAATCCCACAGTGGTTTGCATGGTTTCTTGACATGCGGATATAGCCATCGTCACCAAAATGCACACCCCAGCTTTTGGGAGAAGAAAGAATCTATTAGACATTAGAAAAAATAATAATCCCCTTTTCTGTAAAGCAGCAGCTTTATCAACATTCCAATGTTTTTGAGGTCTCTGTCACAGAGCTTTTTACAGACAAGTGATGGAATAAAACCATTCAGACTTCCTTGTGTCTGTGATAAAGTGTTTTGATCAACTGCTTCACAGAACTTCAAATTCCAGATTAAGTTTCAGTGGAACACATCAACATAAAGGGAACTTTAAATACACACTTTAAGTTCCTTCACATTGCTAGGACGACATAAAGATTTCTTTGATGTGGTTAAGCATGAATCCCTAGAGAACAGTTTAAGGCCCAATATCGGTGTTCAACTCTGTAACAATTCCCATCACATAGGCATCCAGCTGACCTTCCTCTATATAAATATCAGTAGTTGTACAATCTGTAGGCTGAAGCTGCCAGTGTGAACAAAGGGAGATGACCAATGAGAAGCCTACCATCATAGATAGTGAGCATGTAGAGTTTGGTGACTTACTGCAGTGCCTTTACCTGTTTTTTACAAGCCAGTAATCCTTATCATTTAGGGTGCCGTAACCAATCACAAGTACTCCATGATTCACCTCCTGTGTGCACCGTGGGTCGTCATACACACCTGCAAAGCAACAGAGTGTGAAGAAAGCATGCCATCAGCCCACCAGACCCGGTCAGCAAAGCAGGCCTAAATTCAACAGTGTCTTTGCTAAAGGCTGATAGCAGCTAATGCTACTATCTTAGTTTTTGTCATATTGGTGCCTCATCTAGGAACTAAGGCCTGACTTGCCAAATTCAACCTATATTTAAGTTTCATAAGCTTTACAGGTAGAGAGACACAGAAGGCAAAACATCGCCACAGATCTGTGTGGCCTCCAGGGTGAAAAAGGACATACCTGACTTGTACAAGAAGAATGTGGGCTGGGTTGCGTCGATGGCAACAGAGACTGGTCCAATATTGGCTACAGCATCTTTCAGGGCTGCTTCATCAGCATATGGGAGCTCAATGTACTTGGAGCAAGTGGCAGCTCGTGTGGAAACGTTATATTGACATGTCCCGTTCTGGTAGATACAAGCAGGAGTTAAGAAGAGGAACACGTGGAATCTACCAGGAGTATCTTAAGTCTTTTAGGTACATGCTTTCTGCCAGGCCCCTTTTACTTTATGCTACCCTATTATTTGCTTTTCTTTGACCACCTTTTGTCTGTACACAGAATTACAGAGTGGATGGCAGAAGGGACCTGTAGAGGTTGTGTTGTCCATCTCACTTCCCCACAGCAAGAGCAGCTAAACCATTTTAATAGTATTCTCTGTTTTTTTTTTTTTTTTCTATAAGTCTCCAATGATAAAACTTCTGCTGTTTTGCTAGAGCAACTGTCATTGCTTCCTCACCCTTCCCATCAGAAGATTAACCTCAGTTAACCTAAATCTCCTCTATTGTAAATTAAGCCTGTGGCTCCTCATTCTCTATACACAGCTAACAGCATCTTTCATCCCTGTAGCTGCCTTATGCATGTTTTAAGACTTGCATTTCACTTTTCCTCCTTGAACTGAGAAGCTGTTCCTTTGACATTCTATCACATGCCATATTTTCAAGACACCAGGACATCTCTTTTTTTTTTTTTTTTTTTTTTTTTTTTGTCTCTGGCCATCAAGACACTTAGCAGGCAGATATTTGTTTGCTCATGGGTCAACAATGTGAAACAACATCAGGAACAGTATGCTGCTGCAGTACTTACACAGCATCTGTTACAGGTGGCTTTTCAAAAAACTGTCCAAATGTAGTTCACTGGAAACCTCTGCCTGTTGACATGGTAGAAATACAAATACCCCCTTTTTAAACTACAGAAGAGGGAATAATACAGAGAGCTCAGAACAGGGCCCAGGAGTGCTGTCCCTTTTTTCTCTTCCATGTGTTATGATGCCTCATAATTTATGCAGGACAGAAATGAACCTGTAGAAATTTTGGCTCCAAGAATTCATTTACCCATGAGGGAAGAAAAAAACAAAAAACAATAACAAAAAAACTTAAGTTCTCTTCCCCAGGATTCCCAGGAGGATTCCCAGGGTTGAAAGAATCATCTGCAAAGACTACGACTACATAGGAGACTGGTGAAAACCAAGACAAAGGGAAACCAAAATTGGAGGAGGGAAGGGGCAGCTACGCAAGAGAGCAAAACAAATTACCACATTGCTTCCTCACTGCTTTTAACACCCAGGTATTTCTCTGAGGATTTCACATACTGTTTCAGTATGATGCCTACCTGAGCCATGTACGGGTAGGATTCATCCGAGTCAATCCCATTGTTGTCTATGATGTACTGGAAAGCTCTGGTCATAAAACCTCCACTGCAGCCCTTGTTCCCATACATCATGGAGCAGTCAACCAGGTTCTGTGCACTCAGGGATACCAGCTTCCCCGTTTTCAGCTTCACTTGGGCTTCAAGGGCTCCCACAGCACTGAAGGCCCAGCATGAACCACAGGCACCCTATAAAAGCCCCAGTGAGGCTCAGGTGCTGTCCCATGCTGCCCCAGCACAGACCAGGATGGGGAGAGCTTCGCACCTGGTTCTTCACCTCCGTGACACAGCCCTTCTCTCGCCAGTCCATGGTGTCCGGGATGCTGCTGCCTGGCTGCGGTTGGTACGTGGAGGTCCGGTTGTGTCCATGGAGAACTTTCAGCCCAGTCAGCAGAGCAGACACTTCCTCACTAGTCTGGGGGTAGAAGCACCAGTTTGTGATGCCCCTGCATCTGATACGGCTTACATGGGGCACATGGGAGGTGGCAATAGGTTTCCCTCAAGCTGAATGAATTAGAGGTTTTGGGGAGATCCCTGGATTTTTATTTATTTTACATTTGAGTTCCAGCTGCTCATTGGCAAGGGCAAGAAAAAGAAAATAGAAAACTTGACTCCAGCCCCAGAAATCCCTAGAAGCCAGTATGTCTCATTAACCAACACTACAGTCTTGGGGTATGGAAGGGGTACAATTTGCACATACACAATATGACCAGGACCAAGTTCACACACTACAAACACTACATTAATGGGGAGATTTCCTCACACCTGATTGCCTCACACAGGCAAGCTGAACATGGCAGCATCAGGGCCGTGCCTACTGGAGGCCACGAGAGGACGGATCAAGAAGGGCTGTCAGGAGCTTCTCTACCCCAACCCACTTATACATCCTGTTTACCCATCTGCCCGTGTCCCCCCCCAGGTAACTCGCGAAGCGGCCGACCACCTTGGGGTGTCACCCACCATGTCAGCCAGGTGGTTCATGCCCAGCTGATAGGAGTGCAGCCCCAGTGAGTGCTCCAGGTTGTGCAGCATCACGAGGCGCAGGTTCCTCTCCCACGTCACACGTCGCTCCCCTTCCTCTTTCTGAAACCAAACCCAACTCGGCAGTACTGTGGTGGGCAGGAGAGGCCCCCCAAAGCTATTTCACCCCCCCCCCGGGAGGGTTGGGCCCCCCCCCCCCCCCCCCCAGCCAAACCATGCCCCCCACACTGCCCCTACCTGGTGACGGTACTCTTTACCATGGGCTTTCTTCCAGAGCTGCCAGTGCCAGTCCAGCGTGGGGTCAGGCTGTCCCAGCACCGCTGCCAGCAGGGCCAGGAAGGCAACGCACATGAGCAGCTCCATCTTGCGCGGCCGGGCCTGGGGAGCTGGTGCAATGCCGCACACACACTGGGAGCCACGGGCTCAGAGCTGGAGCGGGGCTGTGCTTGACCGCTGTGTGACAAAGCCGGTTTGGTAAGGGAGGCAGAGCAGGTCAAGGTGTCATCACCGGGCTCCCCGGCATGCCCCTGGCAGGGTTTCCACACTAGGTGATGCCGACTGCTCCATACCGCCCACAGCCCTGTGCCTGCCACCCTGCGAGCTAGGAAGAAGAATCCCACCAGGACTCAAAGTACCCTTGGGGAAAGCTCGGCTGGACAAAACCTGTGCCCATACGCACACCAGCAGGCAGGGGCATACCCAGACACGCATCAGCTGGTGCTTCCACCCTGAGAAACCCTTATCCATCCCCTGGCCAAGCAGCTGCTTTCACAAACCTGTGTTTTACAGCACCTAAAAACAAACCAAAACCAACACAACTATTTTCATGCAACCGATATCTGCCAGCTCTCAAAGAGAGGCTGCTGCAATTCAAACACCTGCAGAGGGGTGCTTGGAAGAGATGAGATGGAGGCCAAGCCCCATGTACAAACGTTTCTTCAGTTTTACTTCCTCAATGCTCAGTTCTCCCAGAGTTGTAAGACACAAACGCAACCCACGTACCTGGGCAGCCTTCTGCCAGCTCAGGGAACACAGGCACCAGTGGAGGGATGCCAGGGGCCCGTCCAGTGTCCCCACTGCCAGCCCAGGGCTGGGGCACGCAGGGGCTCACACATACAGTGACTGCAGCTGCGACTCGCAGATCAAATCACATGAGCTGAGAAATGAGGAAATGCTCTGATTTCGTTTTCACTTAGCTGAGATCACGCCCGTGGTTCCAGACCCAGCCCCTCCATTCCTGATAGAGGATCGCAGCCAAGTGAAGGACCTGAATCCAGCACCCAAATGTCAGTGCAGAGCTGCACCACGGTTTATGGGGGGGTAGGGGGAGAGCAGGGATGGTTGTGCCCTCCCCATGCCCCCTCAAGGGGCTTTTTGCATTTCCACATGCTAGGAGCTGCCCCGCTGTGCTCTGCCCAGGCCATGCATCAGCTCAACCAAAGCAAGCACCAAAAAAACAAAACAAAACAAAACAAAACATTTTCTTTTCTTTCTCAGACCAGAAGATGTGGTTTAAACATGGCCACATTCCAAAGCTGAACCTGGTGTATCTGTGGCCAGTCCCTGCTGCCTTGCAGTGAGAACTGCATTTAATGCACATTAAGTTGCAGGCAGCACAATCAGTCTGGAAACACAGCAGCGAGTGTCCTGGAAGCAGGGCTTCAGCTTGGAGCTTCACCAGACCCCCCTCCCTGCAGGACAGCGAGGCAAGAGGGCACATTTCTCTGCACCATGGGACACAAAATGGCTGCATGAAACCATCTTCTGCAAGAGGAGGAAGCAGCACAATGTCACAGGAGCTTTAAGATTCAGCTGAGTCATTTTCCGAAAGGCAGCTGCATTTGCTGGAGATGCAAGAGAGCAGTGACAGAGAGCCCTCCACTTAAATAATTTAAGTAATTCCCAAAAGATTTCCCCTTGCTGGTGGATGTTCCTGGGGAGAATGAATGAAATGCTCATACTTGATGAGACACTTGAGCAAACTGACTGTGATCACTCATAATTTCCGCTGCTCATCTATAGAAATACAACTGAATTCCTAAGAAATGTAAGGCTAGAGCTAGATCCACACGTGCTTGATCTGCAGGGTAAGTGGTGGTATCTCAGGAGCTCGTCCTAGAGCTAGAGACAGGTTCCATAGCTAACAACCCCACAAGAGATCCCCCAGTTCCTCACCAATCCGCTGTAGCCCTCACTGCCAAAACACACACCTGAATTTTTGGAAGAAGAAAAAAATAAAATCAGACATCAGGAAGTAACTGCTTCTTTCCCATGCCACCCCTCCATCACTGCGACTGGGTTTTTATTGTTGTTGTTAATACTGAACCCACTCTCTGCTACAACCCAGCTCATATTCCCTCCCCAACAGTCACAGGTTTTGCCAAACTTGCATCTTCTGGCAAAAAGGGAGGCTGAACCTTCCTTCTGACTGCCAGCTGTTGCTGTCCCTAACTCTTCCTGGTGAGGGAAGCAGAGGGAAATGATTTTTTTTTTCTGCACCCTGGAGTATGTCAAAGCCAGCAGGAAAATACCAGGCAAAAGTACATTAGTTGTTTTTTTTTTGTTGTTTTTTTTTTTTTCATTCTAAAAATACATATTTTGAAAAAGGCCTACCAGTGCCAGAAATGAGACCAACAGGAAGAAACCAGTGCTATTTTTGCCCAGCACTGACCTGAGAGCAAGGGAGTGCTGTTTAGAGAAATACCCACATTTTGTTTGTTTTCAGTTGCTGAATGTAGCTTTGCTGACATCACAAGTTTTTCTACAGATGCAACTGTATGAGCAGGACTGTTGCATTTCAGTATGTTGTTGTTGTCTTCTTCCACATTTTAAACAGTGAAAAAACATCCAGAGATGCACTGAAAGGTACTTCCAGACAAGGAGCAGCCTGGCTACAGTGATCCTTCATGCTATGGCTCCAGAACAACAAGCTACACAGAAGCGTTTTCACTGAGGTATGTCCATTGTGGTCTTAAGGGCCCATCACAATGCTTATGCGATGGAGCGGGGCCCTTAAACACACCTAAAGAAAGCTGCCATGCAGTTAAAAGCTGTTTTTTTTTTTTTCCCAGCAGGATGGTATAAGGAGGTCAGAGAGCTGCCCAGAGCAGCTGCACACCCACCTGCCCCAAAAGAATTACATTCACTCTCCAGGGGCAATACTGATGCCACTGATGCCTGTCACCAGGAGTGAAGGCAACATGAGTTAAATGCAAGTGAAAGTCAAAGCTGCAAAAAATGTACGTTCAGTGAAGGCAGGCTGCGAGAAGGGAAGCACAGCCCTTTATTGTGCTTCCCTGGAAGATGCACCCACTTGGTGCAGGAGGAAGGTGGGCTGGCTGACACCCATGCAGGCATGGACCATCCCTACACTGGCACTGGTGTCTGGCAGCACAGCTTCATCAGTGTGTAGGAGCTTGATGTACCTGGAGCAGAAGCTGCCCACGCCACCAGGTCATAAGCAACACACACCATCCTGGCTAAGGCAGGATAGGGGAAAAGGCATTCCCCATATGCTGAGGTTTGCTTCGTACATCAGAGGAGCATACCATAAAAAAAAAAAGAAAAAAAAAAAAGAAAAAAAAATCATTTTTAAATGTGTATTTTTTGTGTAAATTTCTAAAGCAAATATCACCTTGCCTTCCTGTTAGGGCTCACCACGAGCTTTACTGAAGCCATTTTTGCAATTTGTTTCAGTAAGAGTGCTTGGGTTTCACTGGGGAGGGAGGGACGTGGCGTTTGGTCTGCAAAACACCACCCAGTCCTTGCATGGATGTTCGCGCTGAAGCCAGGGCACTGCAGTCTGCACCAGCTGCTTGTTTCTAAGTCTGCTTTCCTTCCGCTCCTTTGGTGTCGTGGCCCCCCCCCCCCCCGTTTCTTCTGCCTGCTGCAGGAGGCCTGCAAAACCAGAGACCTTTCCCATCTCCAGCCAACAGAGGAATCAGGCACTGTTTTTTCCTGTTCTAAGGCCACCACCATTCCTTGGTCCCTGTGGTGGCAGCAGCCCCTTCTGTCCTGCTTCAACCCAGCCAGCTCCAACCACTCGGGGAGGGAAGGGTTTCTCCCCCCCCAAGCCCCTTCTCACCACTGTGCCAAGGCAGCACAGAGCAAATCAGACTGAGCTTTATTCCCAACAGTGTTTATTTTAAAAATAAAATCATTTTCCACAGCCCCCTGGGATGCAGGGGGAGATGGGCAGGAAGGCCAGATCCACACCCTTGGCACAGGGAGGTCCATGTCTGGCTCCCAGTGGCAGAGACTGGCACCAGGCCAATTTGCACAATCATCTCCAGATCAGCCTCCCTGGAGCTGGTCAAGCTTGGCCCCAAGCATCCACTGCCCTGGGAAGGTGTCATCGGGCACACATCATGCTGATGGGGCCTGGGGTGAGCTGATGGCAGCGGTTCTCTGTGGCTAGGGGCTTGACCCTCACCTGGGTGAGATTTCTCATGGGGAAGTAGCAATGCCCCTGGAGCGATAGCAGCTTCGGAGACCAAGAACGAAAGGTGAGAGTCTGAAGACAGAAGCAGGGCAGGGCAGCCTGGTGGGCACAGGAAGGGAGCAGACCAGGAGCTCTCACATCTTTGGGAAGCTGGCAAGATTGGCGATGCCACAGGCGTTGTTCATGTTGCGTGCCAGGAGCACGTAGCCTTTGTTGCCCCACTCCTCACCCCAGCTGCAGCACAAGAAGGAACAGCCTGAGCCACCAGCAAAGCCTAGGCAAACCCTGACCCAGAAAATCTGTCCTGTCATACCTGTTCTTGATGATCCAGTGCTTGGTGCCCTTCTGTGTGCCATAGCCCACTGCTAGCACCGCATGGTTGATGTTTTCAGCATTACAACTCTCATCATAATATACACCTAGGGGACAGGATGGGTGATCACACTTGGGACAAACCACCTGGCCGTGCCTCAGTTTCCCCAGGCTGATAATGATCTGGCCCCCAACAGAGTAGGGGTTTCCCCCCTGCTCTCACCCCGGCTGTAGAACTGGAAAGAGGGCAGGCTGGCATCGATGCCCACAGAGACAGGTCCAATCCTGGCCACAGCCCTCTTCAAAGCTTTCTCATTGCCTTCAGGAATTTCCCGATAGCCACGGCACTTGGCTGCCTTTCCGGTGGGGCTGTACATGCAGCTCTCATCCTGCACAGAGCCAGCAGGGGCCAGGTGAGAAGGGGATGGCAGCCTGGAGGGGTGGGGGTGACCCAACCCAGACCCTGGGTTTTCCAGACCCTGACCTGGCCAATGTAGGGGTAGGCATCCTCCGAGTCTATGCCACGGTTCTGCCGGACATACTCAAAGGCGTTGGTCATATAGCCACCACCGCAGCCATTGTTGTTGGCCACACAGTCCACCAGGTTTTGAGGGCTGAGCGAGAGCAGCTTCCCCGTCTTCCGCTTCAGCTGTCCCTCTAGCGCGCCCACCGAGCTGAAGGCCCAGCACGAGCCGCACTGACCCTGTGGGGACACAACAGGTAATGCCAGGGAGCTGATGCACTCCGCGCACCCCAGCGCCCCCAAGGGGCACTGCAGCACCCCCAGGGGCACCCCACTCACCTGGTTCTTGACAGGTGTCACATAGCCCTTCCTCCTCCAGTCCACAGCAGCAGGGGCTCTGTCAGTCCAGTCAGGGATGTAGAGTGTCTCATTGTGGTGTGGGCGGCTCTGGGGAACCTTCAGGCCCGTCATTGTCCTCACCACCTCCTCACTGGTCTGGGGAAGGAGCCGAAACAGGTAGGTGCAGCCACAGGGCTGCTGGGCAGAGCACCCAAGGGTGCTCTGACTGTCCCCTCTCCCCCACCCCGTCACTGGCCCCTCAATGACTCACCATGTCACCCAGGTGGTTCATGGCCAGCTCAAAGGTATGGACACCCAGTGCATGCTCCAGGTTGTGAGTGTTGATATACTTGAGGTTTTTCTCCCAGATCAGCCTCCGTGCCACCTCATCTGCCTGCGCCATGGGGTGAGATGGTGTCGGGGCACAGCACAGGATGAATGGGGCCTGCGCATATCCCCCTGCCACCACGGGGACTCACTCCACTGCTTCACACCCCAAAAATACCAGCACCAACCCCATGCAGACGTCATCTCCCTAAGGATCTGTCACCCCATTCCCCACGTAGTCCCAGTAACCTCCAGGGTCCAGTCCCCTCCTGCGGGGCTCTGCCGTACCTCACCATTGTACTGCTTGCAATAGGTTTTCTTCCACAGGTCCCACTGGATATCCAACGTCTGCTCAGGGTGCAGCTGGGCCACCACCGTGGGGACAAACAGGACCAGTAGTGTGGGCCACCACATCCTGGGGGACAGACAGACACTGTGGGATGTGGACAGAGGCCACCTGAGTCTGGGAGTGCTGTAAGGGGAGGACAGGACCCTGTGCGTACCCCAGTTTCAGGCAATAGTCACTGTGATGGTGCTGGAGAGGACCCAAACCCTGTGGCCACGGCAGTGTCAGGCTGTAGGGGACTGGGACCCTGAAACCACCCTGTTAAGGAGTGGTGGGAAACCAGCACCATCCCCATGGGGACGAGGACCCTCAGGCCATGCTGCTGTCAGGCCGTGGGGGACCAGGACCGTCTGCCCGCCCTGTATTCCAGGCCAGGGCCCTGCTGCAGGCAGAGCTGGCTGCATGCAGGCATCACATGAGCAGGGGCAGCTGGATCCCATTACCGCCCTGCTGAAGCCTTCCCCACAGCCTCCAGCTCCACCAGGGCTCCCCAGACCCCAGGGAATCTGGGTCTGGGGGTGCAGGCTGAAGGGGATGAGGAGCCCTGCCCCCTTGGTTGCTTTAACCATTAGGACCCTCAAGTTCTCTTTATTGCCAGGCCCCAAGGGCAGAGCAGAGAACACCAGCCCAGGAGTGCAGCCCCCACTCCCACTCCCTGCTCTGTGCCTCAGTTTCCTGTTTTGTATCCCTAACAGGGAGGGTCCTGAGGTTGCCACATAGGGCCCCATTTCCACCCACCCCTGCTGGGCTCCCTTTCCCCGGAGGACAGGAGCCACCCAAGTGTCCCAGCAGCACCCTGACAGGCCCTGGGCTGCCTGTGGGACCCTCACCCACTTACCCCAGCATCCTGCCGTCAGTGGGAGCGTGCTGCAGCCTGGACTGGGGATACAGCTGCCGCATCCACAGCCCTTTTATGCTGCTGGATTGAGGAAGTTGGAGGCAGCTGGAAAATTTTGGCCGTTGCCTGGGTCTGTACAGTGTTGGAGAGAAGGAGGAAATGGGGGGGAGAAGGAGGGGTATGGCAAAAGCTGTCTCCTGGCTTCACGTGATGCTGTGGGGAAGAGCTGAGTCAGCCCCAGCCTGGGGACCAGCAGCTCTGGATCCATTCCCAGGGGCACTCTGCTGCCCCGCTGGAGACCCCCAAGCCAGTCCAGCACCCCAGGGAGGGCTGAGCACCTGTTTGCTTCAGGAGACACATTGCGCAGCAGGATTAGGCCTGAGCAGTTCGGGGTCATTGTGCAATGCCTGCAGCACTCAGCACAGGGCCCCAGCTCTGCCTGCGGCTGCTCTCCCCATGACCTCCTGCTGGGGCAGGATTTGGGCCACCCCAAGCACCCAGCCCCTGCTGGGGGGACAGGTCTGGGAGAGCTGCGGCCCCATGGCTCAGCCTAGTGTCCAGCCATGGGGAAGCAGGGCCAGACGGTGCTTTCTGCTGTGACCGTCACCCCATCATGTGGCTCCCATGGGGACAAGTCAGAAACCCCTCCTTATTCACATTCCAGAGGGCCCTGCTGTGACGCCACCGTCCCCTATGCCTGCATTCACCACTGCTTTCCTGCAGGCCCCCACAGGGACATCTTCACCCAAACAGGGATGAACCACCCCAGGGCCATGCTAGGAGCAAGGGGCACTGTGAGGATTGGGGCTGCATTGCATTCATGCCACCCATCCCCCAAGGCTCCCCCTGGGGTCCTCAGAGGGAGGGACCCACATCCTCCACCGTTGCCCCTACCCCCCCCCCCCAAGTGCACCCTCCCCAGCTGCTGAATCAGACCAGAGCTCTGCCACGCATTCACCCCCCACCCCCCCCGCAGGCGGCCCCAAGCACGGGGCCTTGACTCGTCCACATGTGACCGAGCCATGAACCTCCCGGGGAGCACAGCCCCACAGCCACTGCACAGCTCGGGGCCACGCTCCCCTGCCCCAACCTGCACCAGGCAGGGGTTGGAGATGGGTGAGGGGCAAGGAGGGTAAGGGGGTGCAGGGGGGGGGCACTCTCCCCAGCTGCAGGGAGGGCAAGGCAATCCGCGCAGGCCCCAGCCAGGCTCCAACACGAGCCAGCAGATCACAAGGGCTGCTAATGGCTTCCAGACCACGATCTGCAAGTAATTAAAGAGGGGGGAGGGCAAAGAAGGGAAGAGCTCAGGGAAAGGCAGCAGGTAGGTGCCCGACCCCTCCACGCTGGCCCGGTATTGCTGCCAGGCTCAGGAAGGGGATTCGGGGCAACCCTGACAGGGGTACAGCCCCCGGGCAAAAGCTGGAGGTGGTAGAGGGGAGGCAAGCAAGGAGGCAGCAACAACACAGAGCTTTGAAAAAAGGGAAAATATCTTGTTGTAAAATCTCTGCTACATATAATCATCTGCAACCCCTGCACCCACACAGAGCCCTGGGTCCAAAACAAGCCCCCTGAGAGGAGGTTTGGCTCCTGCCTGCCCCAAGCAATTGTATGACAAAACAACCCCCACGCACATTGAAAAATAAAACGATTATCAAAACAGGACATGATGGAACACACCTCGCCCCCAGCTGTCCCACTGTGCCCCCTGCCCTCCCCAGCTCTGTCCCTCGAGCAGCATGAGGAAGGGCACAAGTGCCAAAACCCAACCAGCCCCTTGCTACTCCTGGTCCTGAGTTGCTGCCAGCTCCACAGCCAGGCCAACACTTCCCAACAGCCTTGGCATTTGCTGGCTGCTCAGCCTATTTTCTTCAGCTGCTCCAATTGTCCATGGCAGGACCTGAAACCAGAGGTCCCCCCCTACCAGGGCTTAGATGCCCATGGGCAGGAGTGAAAGGAGAGACACTGCTCTCAGCCTGGGGAGATACAGACCTGGTAGTTTTGGCTTTTTCTCCATGCAGCCCCCAAGGTCCTGATGTGGTCAGGGGTGGGTTCAAAGCACCAGCAGCAAGTCCAGCTCCTACTGCTGCCCTGGGACAGAGCTCAACAGCTGGAGATCAGTCTGGAAAGTATCAGAGCTGTAGCTTCACAAAAGATCAAGTTCCCCTCCAATACACAGGGCTTGATTTATGTAGAAACAAGAATTTTCCTCCTCTTTTGGCAGGAAAGTGCTGATCCATTCTCCATCTGGTCAGGTCACAACAGCTTCACCACTGGAGGAGCGTGGTTCAATGCTGGTTCTTCACGTGCCCCCTCTGCCCTGCAGGCACGCACCACAAGCCCAAGTACGAACACTTGGGATGGTTAACACCATACTACTTTACAAAATAGATCTCCTCTAAGCCTGAGGAAACTCTATAGTCTGACAGTCAGGGAACTGGTAAGAGACACAGCACAGGGCATGACAGGCTGCTGCAGGCAAAGAGGGACCCACCACAGTTATTGCTGGTAGCAGTTTCCCTGGGTAAAAAAAAAAAAAAAAAAAAAAAAAAAAAAAAAAAAAA
>CM021755.1:293673-343963 GCA_011075105.1 Heteronetta atricapilla | reverse complement strand
GGATTAAGGGAGATCTCCCAGCTTTGTAATAGGAGGCTTGCCTTTTTCATAGGTAAATTTGAAGCAAAACTTCACGTCTTCCTTTCCCAACAAAGGCAAGAGGGGAAAAAAAAAAAAAAGGAAAGTTCTGTTCCACTACCAAGAGGAACTTCTCTGGGTCTTTGCAAATACTGAAATTAATTTTTACTTTACAGTAACACAAATGTTTCACTCAAAGCCTTCCCCATAGAGACATTTTCTGCTAGGTAAGTCTCCAAAATCTGCTTTTTTGGAGGTTCTCCCCTCCTGAAAAGTCACCACAACCCTTCCTTCCACCACACCAAAGAGGATGCCATTCCACAGGGGGGTCTCACCAACATGCAGGGAGGAGGGAGAAATGCCCAGCAGACGACATCAAAACAAAACCAGGTTTCCAGGAAAGATTCATATTCTTTCCCCGCTGCAGTTACGCTGTTTCCTTCCAAGTCAAACTCCGCAACGAACAACTTCTCCAGTTGAAATTTAAGCACAACTTGCCATCACAGGGGGAATCAAACTGTTCTTCCAGACCCTACACACCCTGAGGAGAGCAAGATTTGCCACAAGTTTTTCTGCTGAGGAAGGCAGCAGATACAAAGTCAAGATTTATTATTTTAAAATCGTTCTGATCCCTTTTCTCCTGCTCTCCTCCATTTTGTGATTTGGCAACAGCGTCACCACATAGCAGGAATTTTTCTTTAAGACTGTGAACGTAAGAGTGAACACTGCTGTTCATAGCATGTAGTGAAAAATGCAGTTTCCCAGCCAGTTCCTGAATGAATCCAGGGCCTCTGTGCAGGGAACCAGACATCCAGCTCCAAAATAAAGGTGAGAAACTTGATCTAGAAGTGGTAAAGCTGTATGGAAAGTGCAGAGCAGTCCAATCCATCCCATCCCTCCACCCCACCCCAACAACAACAAAAAAAGCCCATTGAAACATTGGTTCATGACAGCATGAAACCTTCAGCTGCAAAACTGATATATCAAGAAAAAAGCTACATACATAATATTTTTATGGCTCGTAATTATCCTGTCATTCACATGAATGACTGGGCCCCAAGAGAGTTAACGGGTCACACTGACGACAGAGGCCCACACTGATTGCACAGTTCACAGAAGAGATGGTGTCCAAACACACACCAACATGCCTGCAAACATGGGAATCTAAATAAAGCACCCCGGACTGGAGACACTGTAACAACCTTCCAAAGACATCAAAGCTTCCTCCAGTAGGTGACTCCTGACAAGAAAGCTTGCTTTTGACAAAGATTCTTACCCAAGCATCCTCCAGACTTGTGTTATACAGAGTTAACACTTGGAAGAGTTTCTTCCAATATTTAAAAAGTTACAATACTTGGTTTTGTGTTTTATAGAAAAGAGTCACGATATGGAAGGTTGAAATAAAACAGTATGAGCCACCTCATGAGTTCTGGGGTAAGGGGCAGGCTGTCTGCAATCCAGAATGAAATCCTCCCTAGCAACCCAGTATGCTGAACAAAAACTGCTCACAAGCAGCTCTGGAAACATGGGGCCATCAGTCAATGAGCACAGCTGCTCTCACAGAACTCTAGTGCTCCTCAATCCTCCTGGCAAACAGTCCTCACTGCCAGCACCGCACGGAGGAGATGCCTGAAACCACAGCATCATCTTCCTGCACAGGCCATCCATCCTCTAGGCTGTCAGGCAGAGCTTTGCCTCCAGAAGGCTGGAAGTGTTTAGAAAGTTCAGCAGTCTTTGAAAAAAAAGACTTAGGTGTTTTCCTTTACACATGGATATTATATATAGTTATAGTTTGCTTTCCCCAGGACTTGTTTTATTCTGAAAAAGAAGGGAATATATTCAATTCTGGGAACTCTTCATTGTTGTAGTTGGGTCCTTGGTCTCCCAGCATTGTCAGCATGTCCTGTGAGGATATAAGAACAGAGTTACATCTGGACTTGGATAGTACACTGGAAATTTAGTCACAAATGAGTTTGTTAGAGGGGGTACTGCAGACAAAGATGTCAACGTCCCTCTCAAGGGCACAGAAGGCTTGTGTCTGAGGTTGCAGGAGAACAGTGAATTTAAATCACAAGCAGTGACTGTGAGCCATCTCACAGGAAGAACATGAACTCCAGAGTTATCTTCACTTTATGTGGTTTTGCAGATTTTTTTTTTGTGGTAGGTATTTTTTTTTTTTTAATTTATAGCTAGAAGGGTTAATTCAACTGCAAAACTGGCCAAGCTTTGTACTGATTCTGTAATACATCAAAACACAAAGCCAGTCCAGCCAAGGCATCTCTGCCTTCTGCTTCCTGGTTCCAACTCCACCAGGTTACTCACAAGTTTGAGACCTCAGATATTAAACAGGGACAAGATGCCAGCACTTCAGCCCACACTTCAGCAAACACCACTCATCCCCACAACTTTGGCCTTCACCAGTCCTCACACAGGAGGTTAAAAAAAAAAAGCACTGTCTTACTGAGAAGACCTCAGGCTGGCTTGGCTGCGGCTGCTGCACGTGCTGCTCCCCAGACGGTGGGCCATGGTGCTGTCCTTGCCACTGCGGCCACATTCCCACACCTTCTGTTGCCCGTGTCTGGAATGGAGTGGGGGTCTGCGCTGCCTCTGTTGCTGTTCAAGAGGGAACAAGCCAGCAAGTATTTCTAGGTGCAACCTGGGGTTTTTAGTATTTCAAAGTGTGCAACTCATTTGTGGTGTCTAGCTGTTACACCGGGAACAGGGTGAGATCTCCCCTCTAGGGAGAGCCACTGAACTGTCACACGCATTAAAGCATTTGTCTGGTTCTGCCAATTTACAGGGCAGAACAGATGCAGGTGTCCAGAAGGCTTTGTTTTCTCTCACTTAGCCTTAAAATTGATTGAAATTCATCTGCCCAGGACCCTCACACTATGCCTATTGTTAAATCTGTTAAGGGCAGCTATCTACCAAAGCAAGAATTTAGCTGTGCTCTTAACATCTGGGCTTTCCCTACGTACAACAAATACTGTAGAGCACTATCACATCAAGACAGTATCTGACTGATGCACCCAACTCTATTATGATGAGATTTTGTCAGTACTCCAACCTCCCCAGCCCCCCAAGCTGTACTCACTGAAGCCAGTGCCACGGCCAGCAAGGTTTGGGTAAGCAGTCCCACTGGGGGAAGCTGTAGAGCCAGGTGCTGTCATCGGGCTGAAGGAGGTCGGGGTGCCTTGGAAAGTCCCCATGCTGAATGAAGGGGGCCGAGTCTTCACTGTTTGGGATGCCACTTGCTGAAAGACAACAAGAAATGGGAAATGAAGGAGAGATGCTGAAGGAGAGGTGTGGGGCAAAGTGGAGAGCGCAGCGTAGCCCAGCAATTCACCCCAACAGCCATTGGCATTGCAACTCTTCAAGCCATTCATATACCAATGTGAGCAGTAAAAAGCACTCAACATACAGCACTGCTCTGCTAGTGAGTTAAAGCAGGTTGATTCATGCTGATGAGAAGGGCCTGTGGCACAGTGGGGGCTCAGGGCTTGCACTGAGGGTTCAGACTTTGCTACCTGGGGTGTGAACGGTGGCCGAGTCCCCGGAGCCCAGTTGGTTCCGCTGACCTGAGCAGGGTTGGAGTGGCGTGAAATCTGTGCTAAGATCCGGCCTGCTGATGAGGGCTGTTGCTGAATAATGTTCACAGGAGGTACCATGCTGCTGCTCCTGGAAGAAGGAAGAGGCACTCAGAAGGATGCTAGGTATCACATACAGGACAAGCAAGCAGGAACACCATCCATGCAAGTTCCTGGTAACGGAAAGTGAGCCCAGAAACATGGAGTAACTTCGCTCACATGCCAGTGTTCAACATGATGCCCTGCTGCAGACAGCTGGCAGGAGCTACTGGGTTTGTGAGAATGACTACTCTCACCCAGCTCAATTCTTAGGCTACAGTCTAGGCATGTCCAAGAGGTACAGCTACCCCACAGATAAGCTTCAGTAAGCCAAACAGCAGAGGGATATCAGGAAAAAAGTCTGAGGAGGTGATGATGAGTGTGAGGGCTTGTACAGCAGAGGAGATGCTGGGCCAACTGAGGGCCCCCTCAAAGCTCCTGTACCTCTGACCAAGAGCCAAGTGACACCAGACAGTAGAGCAGGGGTGCAGAAACCCTTGTCTCTCCACCCCTCAAAGGGAAAGAGGCCTGGATGGGCTCCCCCTGTATTTTCTGTGCACACTATGTAGGAATGTATTAACAATCACTGCCATGCAGACTGGAGCTGAGAGCCTGCACCTTTTGCGGAGGGAGGTACAAACTGAACTGGAACAACTGCATGACAAGATCAAAGTAACACGAGGCCATTCGATGCACAGCACAGGAAGCCTTACCTGAAGTTCTCGGCAGGCCGTGATGGAGTAAAAGTGTTTCCCTGTGGAAAGATAGGCTGGTTGGCAGGGACTGTGCTGGCAGGAATGGCTTTGTTCTGGTCTGTTGAGAGAAGTCAAGAGAGTCACCAGTAGGAGCAGGGACAGAGAACGAGCCAGCAAGAGACACGCCTATGTGAAGGAAGACTGTTTTGAGCCAAAGCATCGTATGTGACTGTTCCTTATCCAGACACAGACTCCAGATGCTTTTGTAAAATCCTGTTTAATTTGATTTTCTCTCCATTTTCTAATAAACTTTGTATTAAGGTCTGCTGGGGATAAAGCATCCACTACATTTTATGCTCAGACTAGGAATTATCTCTGGGGACAAACATGAAGGACCAGCCTAAGGCAGGCAGTCTGATACAGAGCTGGAAACATTTATCACCCACCCCCTTCCTACACCTCTCCAGCAATTCACTGGCTGCAGGACAAGTGTCCCAACAGCACGTTAGTGTACACAGGAGTTATTCACCCAGTGTCAAAGTCACCACTGTTCTGCAAGACCTGGGCTGCCACAACAGAGTCGTGCTGAACCTCTGCATCCAGAACTGCTCTGCATGACAGAGCAAAGACCACTTGAATCAAAACTGAAATCGGATAAGCATGCAACAAGCCTCCAGACATCTCACAAGCCCAGCATTCCCTACCTGTATTGATACTGCTGTAGATTTCACTGAATCTTGGGTCCCTCTCCTGATTAAAAAGGTTCTCTGCTTTCTCCAATGGCTTGCTGTGTTCTGGGCCAGCAGCAGTCACAGGCTGAACAGGAACCTGGAAGCAGGTACAAATGTGAGCCATTAAGTACCTCAGGCACAAAGAAAGTCAGAAAGCAAGAACAGCTGAGGGCTCTGTACATAAAGACCTCACATGCAGGAAGCCACACTGCTCTCCTGACTCCTAGGTGCTTTTATCAGGACAGCATGGCCATTTCAGGCTGGCAGAGAACTGACACAGACATAGTGAGGAGGGTTCAACAAGGGTAGATGTAAACTGAGCAAGCAGATCTGCAGAACTCAGGTCAGAATACTTTCCTGTCCAAGTTTCCAACAATCTCAAATCAGTCTTTTGCAGCCACCTCTAAAGCCCCAGCAAAATGCAATTTAAATAATGCAGGACAACAACTGTAAGGAGTAACTGAAACCCCTATAGATATACCTGTGAGTGGTCGTAACCAGACAGACTCTCTCTTCCTGGGACCACCTCCAACTCTGTCTGTTGTGGCGGCTGCTGCTGCCTAAAATAGAAAGTGTCTGTAACAGGAGAATAGTGTCTGCTAAAAACGATTGCCAAGGAAACAGATACTCTGTGGTTACACCAATGATTCATTAGCCCAGAGGAATTCATTGCTGCAGAGAGGAAAGTTTGGGTAGGAAGGCTATTTGACAGGAGGGCAGAACCAGCAAGAGAAGCATGGTAAAAGGAGCTGAGCACCTCCTGACCTTGAGGGCAGCTGTGCTGTGCCCATCTCGAGGGGAAGACTGACGCTCTGCCCCAGCTGGGGCCTCTGCATTGAGTTTGAAAGGGCAGGCCGAGATTCCTGGCTTGAGTTCCTTAAAGCAAAGGAGAAAAACATATATATTTAAAAAATACCAAATGAAAGCAAACAGCTGGCTACTGCTCGTAGGAGAACTTGTCTGTCTCAGACAGGATTGGAAGCCATTTTTGCAAAACCTATTCAAGTGAAGGATCCTTCCACTCAATTTCCATTGTCTTTGGAAGGGGTTGTGACGATCATGTAATACAATGCCAACGGCTGTGAGCCAGAGGGCTGTCTGCCCCCTTCAACTCAGTCACTGAGCAGGGGAACAGTTAATAACTTATGCCAGAAGCCTGGCCAGTTCTGCATCACTGTTAAAGCACAAGCACAGGTTGTGAGGGCCTAAAAACCCCCAAAGTTTTCTATTCAGACCTACATCAGACACTCCAGAGCTGGAGCCTGCAGGAACCACCAGCAGTTTTAGCTTTTAAGCCCAAAACACTGGTGCAGTTCTTTATGTTCTTCTGTTAAGTGACAGAATTTAGTTAAACCCATTTTCCCCCCACGAGAAAGGAAGAGAAATATAGCATTTTCTCAAGAGTTCTTTTGTAAGCTGCTGATTCTGAAGTAGTACCCCATCTCATAGATGAAACAGCTTTATACAAATAACCTACCAAAGATGCACATAGATAAACTGCATCACAAGCAATCAGACACAGATTAGTGCTTATCTGGTCTGAATTTGCGCAGTGTATTTAAAAGCTGTATACAGATGTGAGAATGGATGTGCGTGGAACAAATGAGATCAAAGAGATATCTCTAACGCTAGGGCGGGAATTAAGGCCTGTATCAGATCTGCATCAGACTTCAGCCCTGCACGCAGACTGCAGCTCTTTAAAGCCAAAGTGCTTAAAACTCTTAATACTCTCTTATCAGAAAGCATCACCTTGCTAACTGGAGGAAGGGAAGAAGTGCTACCTGCACTCCAGGACCTTTCTTTACTGAAAAAGAAAAAAATCCTGGCTTTTCACCTGCCCACAGGCACAAGCAATCTAGCCTTCTGCTTGCCTGCTTTGGAAAGATTCCATCTGGGGCACCCATCAGGTCTGAAGCTATGAACAACATACAGGCAATTTTTTTCTTCATTTCAGTTGCTGCTCTTGTGTAATGGGCCTGGAGCTCACTCATGGGAAAAGACAGCAGCTCTGATCACTCCCAAGGGAGGCAGCTGTAGAGCAATATGCACTACCGACCTACTAAAACAGTCAAGAGGAGAAAGAAGGGAGCAGAAATGAGGGCAGCTTGCCCAGAGCATCACTCATGAGCTCATTTCTGAATCCAAGGTCAAACTACAGTAGTGGAGGAAAAAAAAAAAAAGTGTTTACTTTCTGCCATCAACTACAGACAGTTCTGCTCACATGAAAAACCACTCTGGACCAGCTGCCCTCCTGGACTGTCACAGGAAGGCAAGAGCTGCACTCAAATCTGGACTTCACTCATATTCACTAATATTAGCTCTGAATGCAAACAGACAGGAAACTTGCTCCAGTAAACAGAGTCAGACAAGGCACTGATAGAACTGAACTTTGCCAGCTTGCTAAGCTATACAACTGAGACAGCCAAAAGGAATTAAATTTCTTGCACTTCATAGTCCTCTAGTGCCTGCCATGGCCCAGGAAAAGAGTACTCAAGGGACTTAGTGATTTCTCCAGGGCCTAAGCACAAATTGATGGGAAGTTTGGTGAGGAATAGAGGCCAAAGCTCCTGTGGCTCTGCGTTGCTGATTTTTCTGGGACAAGATCCCATCAGGTTCATGTGCTATCACTGATGGTTGGCAAGCCATTTCCATGTACATACTTGACGTTGGTGTTGGTACAGATGATGTACTCAATTTCATCCGAGTAGGGGTTCTGGAAGGTAAAGGAGCTGGTTCTCATCCAGAGCCATTCCCGGTTTTTGGATCGGAATCGGAACATGACTGACAGAACCTGGCCTTTTAACTTCACCACCTAAAAAAACGTAATGCCATCAGTAGTACCTGATAAAAGAAGGTGTTGAAGAGCAACTTGCTTCTGAGCACAAGCCACCCCCCATTAAAAACTTGTGATGGCCCTTTGCCTGGGAGCCTAGAAGACCATATCTCACTTTTTTCCCAGCTGAACAGCACTGCTACCATTCCCTTAAGCTGTTTGAATCCCGAATGATGGGGGGGGTATTAAATCTAATATCACCATTTTGGCTTATATTTTATTTATCTCTTTGCACTGGTGAGATGTATGAGAAAACCTCCAGCAAATGAAGCGCACGCTGTTGCTTTTGATTCCAGCTATTTGGACAAATGGATATGAGCTGTTTTTGGAGTCATGAAAGCACATGGGCAGTCTTACCTGCCCTGCCACAAGTCCAACGCCCTCAGAAATAAGAGTAACCACAACAGGACAAACAAACCACATCCATTTCGAGTTCTGCACCACTTGGCTGGGCCCTAGAGATGAACCAGTGTTTCAGCCACAGAAGCATGGCATTCAGGTATGCACTTTGTAGCCATGTCTCTGGCCCTAAAAGCAGACCAGATCAGCAGCCAGAGGATGAATTCAAGAGTCAGATATCAGATGCTTCTGCTTTGTTTTGTACATTTACAGTTACGTGACTATCTGTAACCACTTGCCATTGGGCAAAGATGATGTAACTACGGTTTATTCTTTTGGTTTTCCAGTTAGTTTTGCTGCCTTGCAAGCAACAAGACAGATTTCAATTTGGATACCACTATGCATGCAAATTGGTAGTTTAACTTTTTTACCTGCTGAAAGCTGTCCCGCAAAAGCTGTTGGTCTTCTGGGTGGCAGAAATCCACAATGTCTTTCCCCAGAAGTTCCTAATTTTAAAGGAATTGGGAGAGAGATCAAACCAGTTTTCATCTGGCAGGCACACTTCCTCTTCCAGGTCTGCCCCATTAATTCTATTTTTGACAGGTAGTTACTGCTCCCCCTTTCCAAATCATTGCTACAAAAACTAAGTGCAGGAACTGGTATGCTGTATTTTAGAGAAAAGCACAACAGTATTTGACTAACATTTGATCTCTAACTCAAAAGTAGGAAAAAACAATCTTAATTGACATTTGACATAACCCAGAGCCACCCACCCTGCCAATGATCAAAGCACTTTGAAAAGCAGATGAAAAAGCAACTGGTGGAGAAGAAACACAGGCCTGGTTTAGTGCCTGGGCACTGTTTTAATCAAATTTGTTAAGACAAGCAGAACCACGATGTATGAAAGAGGAAGTAGGAAAAAGCAAGTTTGAACAGCAGTTCTTTCTTAGAAAGCTCCTGTCATTTTCTCACCTGTGGCTGGTAGCCAACAGTAGCCACACAGCGGTGATCTATGAAGGTGAAAATGCCTTCGGTGTTGTGTCGAGAGATGAACTCTGTTGGCTGACAAACATTGTTCATGTCTGTACAGTTGGGCGAGCTAGTGACCTGCAAGGTAAGACACATACATTGTTATCAGCTCTCTTGCGAGAGCTGCTTTCTCCTGGCCTGCCAGCCCTGCAGTCAGATTTGTGGCAATCAGGGAACACCTTCAGACAGAACAGTTCAACTCTGCAGACTTTTAGGACAAGGCAATGTTGAACCATTGAAAGATGCTACATACCTGGAGTCTGCCAATAGCCACGAGGCAAAACTTGCTGCCCTGGCCAGTGTCCGGGTCATCATCAGGCAGTGAAACACCTGAGAGGGGAGTGCCAAAAATTCCAGCAAGGTAAATACAGGAAGAACTGCTGATTTCAGAGGAAAAAAGGCATGCAGTTCTGACTTCAATACATCTCTCCACCCTGTTTTGTAATTCCATACCCTTTCCCATGAAGGAATTCAGTAAATTAAGCTGCCTCCCCCCTCCCTTTTCTTGCCAGAAAAGTTCAAGATCTCTGTAGCTTTCAGAATTAGCTAGTAAATTAGACAGCCTCATATAATTTTCATCCTCTACAGAGAATACTGTTTAGACACACACTTCTCTGTTCCAGTATCTGCAAAAATTAGTTCAATCCTAAAATGACAAAGTGACAGATACATGTAGAAAGTATTTGCTTGCACATTCAGTTCAGAGAATGGACGATTTCAGACCACATTTTTAGAAATGGACATAGCTGAATGCTTTCATTAAGTCATTACCTGCAGGGGGCCAGGCTTTTATGTAACCTGTGCAGTGCACCACAACGTAGTGAGGTTCACCATCTTTTGCCGCACCTAAGCCATTCCTTGGGAGAGAGAAACAGTTCCGATTGTGCTATGTATTAAACTAGATGAGACAAGTTTTGTATTTGTATTTAAAAAAAAAAATCCACGTGACATCTTCAGGGTAAAAAAGAGACTTGACATAAACCCAAATGGTGTAAAGACAAAACTCACAGAATCACTAAGGTAGGAAGGGACCTCTGGAGGTCATCTGTGTCCAATCCCCCTGCTCAAGCACAGCCACCTAGAGCAGGTTGCCCAAGTCCAGGTGGCTTTTAAAGGAGATTCCACAACCTCCCTGGGCAATCTGTTCCAGCACCGTTACCTACACAGTAAAGATGTGCTTCCTGATGTTCAGAGGGCACCTCTCGTGTTGCAGTTTGTGCCCACTGCCTCTTGTTCTGGCACTGGCCACCACTGAAAAGAGCCTGGCTCCACCCTCTTTGCACCCTTCCTTTGACACATTGGTAAGATCTCCCCAGGCTCCCTCTTCTCCATGCTGAACAGTCCCAGCACTCAACCTCTTATAAGAAAGGTCTCCCTTGGACATCTTGGTGGCCCCCCATGGGACTCTTTCCAGTATGTCTGTGTCCTGTACAAGAAGAAACTAGTGCTCCAGATGCAGCTTCAACAATGCTGAGTAGAGAAGGATCACCTCTCGACCAGCTGGCAATACTTTGCCGAATACAGCCAAGAATACCATCAGCTTTCTTAGCAGCAAGGGCACAATGCTGGCTCATGTTCAGCTTGGTGCCCACCAGGACTCCTAGGCCCTTTCCTGAAGAACTGCCTTCCAGCTGGGTAGCCCCCAGTAGTTTGGAATCTGTCTCAGCTTCAGGTTAACACTGGGATAATATACACCAGAACCCAACAACAACAGTTTTGGGGAACACATTTTAAACTGACTTCAAACCCAAGCATGGAGTAAAGAAGAACTAATATTTCTCAGGATTATCTTCATCAACATACTGGTACTTTGGTTTATCTTCTAGCAGTTGTCTCCAAACTGAGCTGTACTTGCCCACCCTATACAGTCACCAACTACAGTGTGTCCCCACCGCTGCCAGAGCTGTCATTTCTTTTGTTCCTAGCAATGCAAAGGGCTTGACCATAACCCTTGTGTTATTTACCTGCAGCGATTCCTCATAAAGCTGAGACGATTTACAGAAACTGGATCCACAGAGCTGTTGCCACACCTGTACCAGAATTAGAAGTGAGAGGGGAAAGGCTTTTGTCTTTCCTGGTCACCATCAGAACAATCTAACAACCTTGAATAAGACAAAGCACTCTATAAATGGGGATAAACCTTTGAAGCTCCATCACACAAGTCAAAAGCATTCATTCTACAGACTTCCAGAACTGTGATGACACATAGGGTCAAAATAAATTGTTACGTGAAACTGGGTCTCCTACATCAGCAGTTGAGCGCTATTTTAGCACAGGGCAAAGAAAAACCTCTAGAACTCAAAAGCTAGCTCTCAATTGCTAGCTCTGTGTGGAAAGCTCAGCCCACGTTGTATCTTGCCTGGCAGAATCAGCAAAAAGTGCTGGAATAAAGGCATGAAGGGGACATTGGCAAGTTCAGCTTCAGGCTCAAATGAGACTTCCAAGGACTCTCTCCATTACCTCATTCGGCAGATGAAAGATCTTCGTGAACCCATGCACATTCTCATGGACTGTTGGCCTTCCTTCTTGACAGTACCTGTCTTTAAATCTAGGATGCGACCTAAAGAAAGTAGTAAAAACAAGATGCTATCGCAATTTGAGTCCTTTCCCCAACACAGGCACCAGGTAACGCATTAGGAAACCAGTGAGATATAAGTGTCACCAATGGTACCTTTAGATGCATTCTCAGGGGGGGCTGCAGGATCCTTGTTAGAAAGGCACCAGGGTTTGGTTCCTTCTACAAAGGGAAGGTTTTAATCCAACCAAGTCCTTTGCTGGCTTTCACGCTGCCCACCCCTGCCAATCCTCTCAGGCTGCTTTACCTGTCAGTGCATTCTCTGATGTGGAAAGCTGCTCCCTCAGCTTGCCCACGTCATCTGGGTGCACCTGGTCGTATAGGGTGCTGCCAAACCATTCAGACTGGGGCTGGTTCAGGACAGGAGTCACAGAATCAGAGACATACACCACTCTCCCAGTCTCACAGGACACTATGAACAGAAAGCCGTCAGCTGCCTCTAGGATCAGGTGTTTGAGTTCCTGCATTCACAACAGACAGACATGCTCTTAACTCCACAGACAAGCAGGTGACACGCTCTAAACTCACCCCAGGCACCTAACTCCCCCACCCACAATTTAATTCCCCCTCTCCCCCCTGTAATTGCAGTATTTCCCACAAAGCAGCTTTAAGGCAAGACCTGGTCAGTGAGAAAGGAGGGTTTGTAGGTGCCATCAGTGGAGGTATTGCCTGTGCCACGCAGAGACTTCATGTGAGAGACAGCCATGCGCAAGATGGTAAGCTTGTCTGGTTTGCGGGCCAGGGCACTGCAGGTAGGCACCATATCTGACAGCTCTGTGATGTAGGCAGTCATCTTGTTCCTTCGCCTACGTTCAATCTCGCTGTGATTTTCCCTAAAAAGGCCAGGGGGGAGAGGAGGAAGACAAAGTTACTAACAGGCCAGAAGGCTCAGCCATTTTCCTATGGCAATGCTTCCACAAGGCCAAGGTGCAAAACACAGAGATGCATCAGGGTCATCAGGAGTTAGAAGGACTATAAGCGTCTCGCATGCTGGTCGTGCACAAAGGAACGCAGGAACAAGTGCAAGGAGAAGAGTCTACAGTTGAACCTTCTTCGCTGCAGACAAGAGAGCCTCATTTTAAATCACGTTGATTCTCTGGTATGTCATGAAAGCTATGAGCTAGGCTAAGCTATTTTAAAACAGAGAGAAGCTCTTCCACCATTTCCTTACCACTTCAGCAAGCTAGAGGATTTCTTCCTTTACCATGGCCTCTGTTCTTAAGGTGGGATTCATCAGACTTGAGGGAGGAAGCTTGCCTTTAAGCAGCTAGGCCCCATCAGCACTGGTTCAGATAGGCTAAGAATACTCATCCCAGCCCGTTTGAGGATTAAACAAATGCTACCCCCTGCCCTTGAAGACACTCGCTCATCTCCAATAACCACACAAGGAGGCCAGGGTTGCAATTAAGACTTGGACACCTAAATTACAACAAAGGGTCCTCACCTTACAGTGCCTTTATGAAGATGCTTCTCAGTTAACATTGAAAGGCAACAATATAGCAGAAGGGAAAACTTCTGAGGAGGGGAGATTACACCTCACTTCTCTACAGATCAAGGCCAACACAGACAGCCCACCTGCCAGGTAAAGACCTGGGTGGTGCACACACATTTCCATTGTGGCAGTACAACAATGCTGCCTATTTACTGTCCTTACAGATGTTCTTCACATGCCTTTGCAAGTCTGCTCACAAGGCACATTCCTTATCAAGTCCCCAGAAGTCAGAATGTGATTTCTGTATTCAACTCTTTTTATCTGCTACACATAATTTCACTGCAGCACTAACGTGGGTTTTTCCAAAACAGAACTTAAAAGCCAGGTTTCCTATACAAAAAGATGGATCAGATGCGTGGAAGCACGTGATTGGAAAAACAATGACATGAGTGTTTGAAGGAACATAGACAGGCAAGGGAAATAGGATAAAAAAATGAATCATTTATCAACACCCAGGTGTGTGCAATCATTCAGTGACCTTGCTCCTTGCTGCAAGAAACTGATACTCAGAAAAATAAGTGCTTTAATTATCACACTCACCTTTAATTCAGTTTCTCCAAACTTGTATGCTCAATGGTGAAAATTAAACTACCTCCACTACAAAGGCTATTGGGAAACCATTAGACATTTTACTTGCCCCACTGCCAAATGTTCTTTACTTCAGGCTCTTGCATGACAGCAAGAAATGACTACTGGGGAGAGAGTCACTATTTCACTGGAAGAGAAATTCCTGAAAAACACTGCTGTTTGCTGTAGTCACAAGCCTCACCTATAAGGTTCCCTTACCTCCTCAAATATTTAAGTTACGCAATACTGCAGTTAGAAAAGTCTGTCTTCAAGGATTATTTTTGGGTTTGAAACCATAGAGTAGGCAGTGAATTGACCAGGACCATGGGATTCTCAACATTCAGAACCATTTTTTAGTCCCAAATACTGTTTAAGAATCAATCTAGGGTGAAACAATCCAAAGAAGTTACAAGGTAAGTTTGCAGGATGGCAAACCACTAAACAAGCCATTAATTCATGAATTATCAACCCTCAGCTCTGCAGCAGTAACAAGCCATGGGTGGCAAGCAACAGAAACCTTGGCAGTTAGGCTGGTTTTGCAGTTCAAAACAGGGAAGGATACGTTCAGGGTCACTGTTTTGCCATTGCAGTCCTGACAACACACCATCTCTACCACCTGCAGCTGGGAACACGTTCTCAGCATACATTTCTATATTAATGGTACAGAATTCACAACGACTGCTTCATTCACTTCAGTGAGAGTCATGGTTCCTAATAATCTACAAACAGGAACTCAAGAAAAAATCCTGTTTTCAGTAAGCCTAAATTGGTCTTCAACTTTCCTGGAAGTTTTTAAGGGGCCATGAAATGAAGAAGTAGAAAAAAATTAACTAGTACACTTTTTTATGCCTGTTTTGACAGTACAATAGCATTCCCATGAGAAAACCTTACCAAGGCCAGAAGGAGGCATTTGCCACCTTGATCCAGCACAACAGAAACTGTATTTAGCACAGGTTAGCAAAGCTACAATACTCAGTGAAAGCAGTGGTCCAACCGTGTTCTTCCCTGTAGTCTTCAGCAAACAAATCTTTTTATTCCCCAGAGACATTCTTACAAGGGAACTAAATGCCTTTCCCCTCCTGATTTGCATTACACAGCGATTTCCAGAAGTCTGTTCACTTTCAAGTCCTCTACTGCAGCAGATGAGGGAAGGAGGGGGTAAAAAAAAGGAAAAGGGATGCCTGGAAATATATAAAGGAAAGGAAATACTCTGCTTGTCCATGCTTGAAATCTCCATTCTCCTACCTGGCAAGTCTCTCCTTATCCGCTGAACTCTGTTCATCATCAGACCTAAAAATAAAATCAGCGAGCTAAGCTAAAGTGGAAAAAAGTTTAAAGAAATGAAAAATGGGAAGATGTACTAGGAAACCCAGCCTACAGATATGCCTGCTTTGCAGAAGATTAATTCCATAAAACAAAGCAGTCAGTTTGCATCATTACACATTAATCTACATTGTTTTAAAGTCTTTGAATGCTTATCAGAATCGTAAAACAGGTAAGGAGTAGATTTCACATGTAACTAAGGTGCAGATCATTCTGTGTGAGATTAAAAGGTTAATGACAAAACTAAGAAGAGGGTCTAGACTACATTAAACTGCTCTTTCTTTAAAGTGGAATAAAAAAATCAATAGCTTGTTTGAGGTTCTTAAGAAATCAGAAAAGCAGATTTAAAAAAATCTAAAGAGTGTAAGATTCACAGATAACACGTTTTTGTAATGCTGTTACATAAACACCATTCAGGACAACACAGTCAAGATGGCTACATGACAAATTACACACACAGATGTTACGCACATCATTTACAAAAAGGCAGGCAGACATTCCCAACAACTTGCATGCACTTTCCGTTTTCAGGGAAAAGGAATCTGCAAACCGTATTTTCAAAAGGCTAGTAACTTTTTCCCCTTGAGGCTTGGCTGCCTTGGATAACAAAGAGTTACTGCCAGGAAAGGTGAAGGTGTGTTCTCAGTGAGGCAGGCGGGCAATCACTCAAAGGCTGAACAACTAAGACACATAATGTGCATTTCTGGAGTCTAATAGGTGTATTCTGGCATTAGCCAGCTGTGACCCTTTTACACTTCAGTTTGTAATACAGCACTTAAAAAGTGATGTTCTCTTTTATGCTCTGTTTTGCTTCACATCATCTGAGGACGGAGGAAGAACGTACTGCAAGATGTAGACTACCAGAAAGTTATGAAGAGCATGATATGATACCAGCAGTCATGGAAAACAGAGCTGTGAGCAGGCCAAGGGGGACAGATGCAGAGAGGATCTGTGGCACCCTTTTCTTACATTTGCACTCAGGGTGTCAGAATGCTGAAGACTTTGTCAGTACTCTTCACCTCCTGCTACTGTCCTTTAGAGAGTTGTCCAAGTCAGTAACTACAAGTGATAACCTCTACATTAAAGTGCAGAGGTACTGCATATGTCCTAAATACTGCAGACAACAGGCCTGGGCCTTTGCAACTTTGGGTGCGTAACATTCAGTTCTGGGGTTGAGATGTGTTTTTTTCTGTTTGTTTTTTTTTTTTTTCTTTGGTTGTCTTGTTCCACCTTTCTTCTCCAACCTCGTGCATATTAACCAAGGTAATCCAATGGCACACCACAACAGGAGTCACAGGGAGCTGAGACCCCACTCTAGCTATGGTACCACTGTACAGTTAACAAGTAGGTATTTTGCATTATCCTACCACTTAAATTATCGGGGTCTGCTATGCCTTAAGTTTCCAGAGCTTATGACTTGCACTAGGGAATAAAGTCATTTGGTGTGGGCTGGCAAACATTTCCAATTTACTTGATTTCAGATCAAGTCAAACCACTTAAAAGCTGAAGAGCCTCAGCTTAGAAGTCACTCCTAGATACTTGGCAGACCATCATGGTGACTGTGACCTGAAATTTTGGCTTTGCAATATTTCCCTCTGTGCACTAAAACTTCAACAGAAGTTTATAGCTCTGGCTGAAACATGGAATAGACGTTTTATAAAGCCTTTATTTCTACACCAGTAGTTTCATTGCATCACCTCTGGGAAACTGCAGAAAGAGGCCCCCACAACCAACATTACGCCCTGCTGATCCTCAGGGTCCTTGACACAACATGCTGGGCAGTCCACTCCCCCTTGTTCTCAAGCACTAATTTTAACTCCAGTTTCAGGAACTTCTGAAGTCTGATCTCTCCTTAGGACACATGACTAAGCATAGTATCTTGACCACTACTCTGTATTTGCTCACCTTTCCTCCTAGCAAGACATAAGATGATGAGCCTTTGCACTAAGGGGAAAATCTAAAATTTATAGCACTCAATATACACAAAAGAAGCTTACTTTGACAAACAACGTTATATTGCAACATAAATGAAACCCAAAAAATACTTAAATTTAGTTTAATGGGCTTCAGAAAACTGAAAAATACCATGAAGTTACTAGACAATACAGAGCTGCCCTCAGACACCAACAAGTAGAAAAATCAGCATCAAAATACGGCCTATAATGTTACCGTACCCTCTAGGGTCTAGGAAATCCCCTATTTAAGGGAAGCTTCTGCCTAACTTACCCCCCCACAGAAGACACAAGCCACACAGGTAAGCACAAAAATTGCCAGAAAACTCTGTTCAAATAAAACCTAAGCTAAGCAGGAAACTTGTCTCTGCAAGTTTCTTGGGCAGGAGAAAAGCATGAGAGTCCAAGGCAACAGCTGAAATAGATACTAAGAAAGAAGATAAGTTATCATACTCATAATGAACTGGTCCAAAAAAAAAGTATCAAGGAAAGTATCTCTGTCCTTTGGTGCAAGATGCACCTTCACTCAAAGAAGAAAAAAATCTAGCTGCTAATTAGAAGGGTGCCGCAGGATCTCTTACGTTATGGTGGTTTGGCACCACAATCTTCCAAAACTGCAACACAACATATTCTTACCTGGCAAATCTCTCCTTATCATTTGGCATTGGGTCATCATCACACCTAGGAGAAAGGGGAGAGGAAGAAAAAAAAAAAAAAAAAAAGTGTTTACACTTATTTCCCAAAGACAAAGAGAACAACAAGGTTTAACAAAACATGCAGAAAATGCAAACTCTGCTGAGCTTAGGCAATCCAGAACCATACTCCTATTTATCTAATTAAAATAAAGTGTAGACTTCTATGACATAGATGTCTTCCGCATCACATTCCTATCAAAGACGTTTCTCTCAGTAATTTAAGTGAACACGCACACAAAGCAATAGGTTTAACTGAGCTTTGAAGATGCAGTTAGCCCAGACCAACACCTTCATCCAAAAGATCTCATAAATAAATCCTACGATCATCAGGACCATGATCATCTTGAAGCCATCCTGAAGCCATCTCTAGCAGACTGACATAGATGAGTTGTCCAATCCCAAACCACGTAATGAGACTACAAATAAGTTACATGAGATCTTCCAACTCTTCTGCATTCCATATGGATCGTGAGAGGAGATACTTGCAGGCTTGCCAACTCCTCAGGAACAAGGAGGTCTCTGTAATTGGAGCATCCTCACAACAGATGAGAATTAAGTGATACACATCTAATGCCCTAACAAAAGCTCAGCATCTCACTGTTGTGCTGACAAGCTATTTGGCAGAAGATTCTTCTCTACTATAAACAGGGGCTTGGGCCAGCAGCAGTGCTCCTATAGTGCTGTGCTGAAACAGACAGCAGATGGCTGAGAGCATTCACAGAAAATATTTAATCTTCTGCAGTGCTGGTATCGAACACTAACATCATCACTGAGTTCTGCAACACTGCTTCCGTCCTTGCTGTGAGCCCCGAGCTCAGAAGGCTCACCTCTCCGGCTGACCTCAACACATTGTGGGGCTGGCCCCAGGAGTTTTGAGGTAGAGACTGTATCCCAGGCAGTAACAGGATCTCCTCCCAACCACAGTCCCTTCTCCAGACTCAAAGACCCCATATGCACAGCAGCTTTGATTTGGCATCAGCTGCAGAGATGGAGAAATACTGCTTACTAAGAGAAAGGGAGGAGCTTAAGGAAGTGGATTGCTGCCTCCTCTTCTTCACAGCCGTTTCTTTCACTCTGCACTGCTGGACACGAAAAGCCACAGAACCAGCAAGCTCCTACTCTGAGGGGAATGCAGACACTTAGATCACACAACAGAAACTTCTGGATGTGAAGCTCTCTCTCACCTGAGGAATTTACTGTTCCCTTCTCCATCATCATCAAAATCAAGCCTGAAAAACATAAGCAAGTAGAGAATTACTAACCAAGCAGTTTCTCCTTTACAGGATGCTTTTTCCTCTGTCCTTGCAGATGATTTCTGAAAGGAAGATTTAAGTAATCCCAAGTACTAACATGAAACAATCCACAAGGTTTAGAAGGGGGCTTCTTTTACATGTTTAACAGAAACGGAGCAAGGAAACACTTCAAAAGACAGGCCACTGAGCACCCATTGCATCAACTCCTACTCCAAATGCTCTGGATCTCACAGCAGCAATCTGAAACACAATAGGCTGCCACAACTGCTTCTTGTTGCTCAAGTGACTGATCAACAACCCCTAAATAGAGCATTTGCAACTCAAAAGTTTGGACCAGTAGCATTAAGAGAGGAAAAAAAAAGAGGAGGGCACAACATTTCAAGAGTTACAGTTCAGTCTGGCGACCTGCATCCTTAGCTCAACAATGGACAATGGCACAGTGCTGTTCGAAGCATGTTTTGTCCCTGTTACAAGTGTATGTGGGATGGCAGAGGAAAGTCTTTTCACTACACTTCCTTTCAGGATGGAACATTGGTATGTAGAGACAGCATGGCAGCATGCACGTTTGTAAATGAAGTGCAAGGAACAAGCAGCAGACAGCATGGGAGGAGCTGCAGGGGAGCAGGAGCATCAATCAGCAAATGGAGGTAAAAGAAGGAGTGACAGGGAGAGTGCAGAGAGATTTTAATTAGCTTGAAAGTTAAGAGGAAGTTTTTTGTGCCAGCAGTTTAAAAGAAGCCACTCAATATCCTTTTAATTTGCAAAGGCATTTTTAGCAAACAAAAAGCCTACCACAAGCACATTGCGGCTTCCCCCCCACCCCGTCCCAAAGAGGGCGCAGTTGTAAAGGTCTGAGCGAGGCACAGACTTTCCCCATTCCTCCACCGCTGCCTTGTCTCACTGCTTCTGTGACTCCCGTCGCAATCCTTGGCAAATAACCCCCCTTACCATCTGAGTTTTAACTCAACTTTTTAACCCTCTGTTTTTGTATGCAACACGGAACCCTGGTTTTATAGGACACGACTGGCACAAAGCGTATCGCTCCACAGGAAAAGGACTTCATACAGCGCACCTGAAGGAACCTGGCAGCTCTGCTTAAAAGCAGACAAGTTCCCTCATCACAAGTCCAACTGTTCTTCAGGAGAGCAATGTTTCCCCAAAAGCACACTTCACACACATCTAGAAAAGAAGTAAAAAAGCCACCCATGGGGTACACACTCACCCAGGACGCCTCTTGTTGGCTCTCTGAACGATGGCTCCTCCAGCTTGTGCACCAGGCCCAGGGTTCCCAGAGCTGACAGCTGCATTCAGCGAGGAAACATCTGATGCCATTTCTAAACAGGAGGGGCAGAAACACCATTAGAGCATTACATCAAATCCTCCTCTCGTTCAGAGTAGCCTCAACACACAGCTCTCATTAAGAGCGATGGCATTTCAGTGCCTGAAGTAGAGAGATTTTGTGCAGCACGCTCCTAGTCCTTTTATATACTGCTGCTCCGTAGCCTGTGCTCAAGGTCCATTTCAAGCTTTGACTGCATGCTGCTTCCGTAAGCTCAAAGGCTTAGCTCATTAAACTAAAAGATGTGGTCTCCTTTTTAGACAGGGGGTTGTCTGATCTGATGTGATCATGGGTGGGGGCTAAAACACCTCTCACATAGTAGCTGCATAAGCATGCAGAAGGGGAGAAGAGTACAGACCTGCAGGCAGAAGGGGTGAGATTGCCAGGCTCTGACTGTGTTCCTCCATGACTGGCCACACAGCCGTTCTTCCCCAGCACAACACTGCCTCTGTTAGGTACACCAGCAGGCTCGCTTGGAGCTAGAAACCTTGTGTTTTACGCACAGAAAAGTTGCACAAGCAGCAAGAAACTTAATTCTTTAAGAGATGAAACAGGCAGGTAACACTTCCAAAAAGCGCAGAACTGATGCACTAAGACGCACCGCTAATAGCGCAGCGTGACGTGAGAGAGGTTCCACGCGGATACAAGATCTGCGGAAAGGGATGCTTAAAGAGGTGAAAATACACCCCCCCCCAGTGGATGGGAAAGAAAGAAGTAAGGGAGAATCTGAACATGCTGCCCTCCTCACAAGCCAGACCGCATGCCCCTGATTACATACTACATTTTTCCCCCACAGTGAAAGCCAAAAGCCCCGGCTCTCTACGCCAGCACACACTGAAACCCTGCCGTGGCGGTGCGGGCAGGCTGGCTCCCAGCCTGTGCCCAGACCCAGCAGTACAGATGCCGCCCGCTCCTCCCTGTGCGCTCAGTCAGCGGCTCCCAGCTCTCACCAAAGCCAATGGAGACTTTCTCAGTTCCTCGCAAGCCAAGACCTGACATTAGAAAGCAGCGTTCGATAGCACAGAGCCTGACTTCTGACTTTCGAGTAGGATTTTTTTTTCCTTACTCCCAGTTTAGAATTCAGGAGCACACAGGAACCAGCTCTGCAGCGTTATAGCTGGCTCAATGCTTTCAACTGAAACCTCATCACAGGAGATTTCCACAAGAGCTGTGTTAAACATTCTTCTACATTAACACAATTTGATCTGCAACAGATCCAGAGCTTTTCAAACACAGGTTAAATGGCATTTCTTCATGTTTCTGAAAGAAGCCAACTCTATTCGTCTGAACAGCTGTGGTTCTTCGCAGTTTGCTGCTAACCAACTGCTACACTGCAACCAAAACACTCACTTCAGCCAGAGCATCTCCCCCACAATCTTTGTAAACTGCGCTGTGCAGTGCCTTGAAGGTAGAAAAAAACAATTCTGCTCTATCAAAGTGGAGGGGACACACACACATCCCTAAAAGCCTATTGCTGAGGTTCCCAGACCACAGCCAGGTGGTACACTGCCACTAAGAGCTTACACATCAACTGCTGCCAGAACTGAAGGGACACAATGCAAACAGTCAAAGCTGGGTTTAACAAATACAGCAACAAATGGAGCCTCAAGCTCCGGTGAGGTCAAATCTCAGCTGAGCCCAGGCCACTGGAATATTCTTAGACAAGTAAAGGAGAACTGTAGTGTGGAGAGCAACTGCGCAGCAATGCCCATTTTTACTGCTCACATCAAACAAAACACGGCCTTTGGCACCCACCCCCCACCCTCCCCAGGGAAGAAAAAAACAAAAGTATTTTCAGCATCATAGACAGATCACGCTTTAACAAGTTGGTTTTGTGTTTTTGCTTTATTATTATTATTTGTATTATTGTTACTGAAGTCAGCTTTCAATCCGACAGTTTAACCTAAGCAGTACTTACACAGATAGATGGAGGATCACTTGTACTGTTTTGCTTCCTTCTAAGCAACTGGCGTTGCAGAGAGGTTCTTCCTTGCCAGTCCTTATAATTTCATGGGGGTGACTAAACTATGGAACAAATATCTAGCTTGGCACTTGGCAGTTCAAGGGGCCAACAGACAGACCCCAAGAGCACAAGCGCACAACCTCAGCACTAGCGGCAGCAACAGGATACAAACAGCTCTGTGAAGTTTCCAAAAAGAAAACTGAGAACAGAGTCAGGTATGGGAACGGCGACTCTCACCATGCAAGGTTAGTGGTTTTCAACATGTGAATACGTGAGGTCTCTGCCAGGAAACCAGTCCCTACGCGATAAGCTCAAGCCAGCTGATGTGATGCTGAAATAACTGGAGGCTGGCCTTGCTTACAGCCATCCTCCAAGCTGGGCCCAGAGAGGTTCCCATCTCCTTACACTCTCCCCCCCCATTTGACTTGGGCTTGCCTGGGCACTGCCACTGATGGCTGCCTCCGTGCTGCTTCCCTTATTCCCAGGGGAAACCCTGAGGTGCAGAGAGTGCTGATACCAAAGCTCTTCATTTAGTGGAGCACAGCCCTGACTGCAAGCAAACCAGGTCAGGTGCTTTATTCCTTTTTAACAGGCGGCTTCCCAAGGAGTCTGGGGCTTTTCAACACATGTATGCAAATACCACGATTTGAACAGAAAGTTTCTGGACCACTGCAGATATTTATTATTATTATTATTAAAAAGAGAGGAATTTCCGGCTTAGGGCAGGGGAAGGAAGCAACACCGTACAGTTCCTCTGCAAATCAACTTCTAGCTAGAGCTGGGGGAAGGCGTCTGTGTTTCTAAAGGCCTCACCTGAGTCCTTGCTACTTCCAAGGAACCTGCTGCATGGACTAGCATCTCACAGCATCTCACGTTAAATCCCTTCACCTCACGCTTCAGCTTCTTACTCTGAAACATTTGCCCCTCGGGGTACAACGTGCCCTTTCACAAAGTGAAGGGCATAAAATATCTTGACGTTTGATAATGTAAACTGACAGTACGTTGCTCCGCACACTACCAGACCATCAAAATGGTTCTGTACTCCTTCACATGACCCACCACATCCTCACCCCAAAAAAAGGAGCTCATGGGGCAGGCAGATGGGCTGGCAAGACATTCCAGCTTTTTCATCCTTCAGCATTTCTAAGTTAGGCACTCACACGAATGCAAAGCTTCCTTTCAGAACATTAAGCAAACATTAAGCTCAAGTCTTAACGCCTCCCCCGCCCTCCCAATTTTTCCCAAGTCCAAATACAGATCATGTAATTTTACATGGGGATCAGAGAAGAACCGGTGGAACACAACCGTGCTCTATTAATACAAGCTCCAAAAGCTTTGTACATGGCAATGAGGGTTGTGGTGAGGGGGTCCAAAGTGGCCACATACGGTAAGTTCAGTGGCCCAGATGTCTATCCTGAGAAACAGAGGCGCTTAACGGAAATCCCTCCACAGCTGCACATGAGAGTCCCTGCGTCCGAGCATAAAAGGCAAGGAGCAAGCAGAGCAAAAGTCCCAGTTAGCAGAGTCAAACGACTCTTGGGAGAAAAGCTGGGTTGTCGTAATCTATAAAGGCCGATTTCATTTCAAACTACAGTCCCTGCCCTGGAAGGCTGCCAACCCGAAGCAATCAGCAGGTCACAGGTTCCAGGGGCTCAGCTCTGACTCAACACACCAGTACTCAAAGTGGTAAGAACAGCATCTTTCCAATTCTCTGGAATAACAACAAAAAAAAAAAGGCAGTGGATACACTCCTTTGAAACAAATGTTGAGAGCAAGCAACAGGACAAACGCTCATTCTCAGTTTTGAAAGTGGCTTCTTCAGAAATCCAGTGTGTCACCAGGAGTCCCCGGCAGCCCTTCTGGGAACAGGGCGTGTTGTACACGGCCACTGCTGCAACAAGCAGCGTTCCTGTTAGGTCTCTGTTCCAAGCCTCTCCAGAATCAATCCCTGCTCGCCTTTAGCACATGCTACATCTAATTAAGGCCAGAAGAGATAAGCAGAGGCAGCAGAGAAATTAAGGATCCTTATTTGTAACTGAATACAAATGTGCAAGCGCAACCACAATTAGCCAACAATTACGACCCAGAATAGAGCAGGCTGGAGAACAGCTAAGGGAATGTAATCTCGAGAGCCAGACTTCCACCCCAGCTCCCCTGGGAAGGGCTCTATTGCAACTACTGGCATCTCAACAGTGAAAAACTTCACCAAAAAAAGTCACAGAAAATATTCAGAACTGTGATTTACGAGACAGGCCTGCTGTAGCTCTGAAATGCATTGTTATTGTACCACTTTGCCTGCGACAATCAGGCGCTGCATAAGGAACAGCAAAAAAATGCAGTTGCTACTGCAGCTTCTAACCTGAGCAGCGTCTGGTTGCTTCCCAGGCCTGGCAGCCATCAGCTCTTTTTTGCTTAACAAGATCAGTTTAAATTTAATCATTAGTTAGCTCCCCAAAAGCCAAGGAACTTAATAGCTGCTCAGATAAAAGAGCACATGTGAAGTAACAAACGCATTTTGCTCACAACTGCGAGGCTTCATCCTGAACAACCCGCATGGCTTTGTATTTACGAGTCTCAATTTCTGCATCTCTGGTTTGTTAAGACTTATTGGTTGAAATTCCCATGCAATGCTGTGTGGGAATTGGCTTCCTGCACATGAAGTAAAGGACCCGCTTTGTCACCTGAGGATAACTGTGCCAGCCCGGTGCTTTCGTCCCATGGGAACACCCCCCGGAATATTATAGAAATAAATGCAGAAAAACACTAATACATCTTCCACCTCCAAGCGTTTGGAAGTATACATTCAGAAAAGCAAACAAAACTGATAGACCATATATTTATCCAGTCAGCAGTGCTCTGAAAATCCAAGTCAATATTAAAATCTCCAAGTTAATTCACGTAAAACAAACCCCTTCCCCCGACCCAACATACTTCCTCCTCAGTAGTGAATGCTGTTCTCTTTTCACTCCTGGCCAGGAAATTTTAACAACATAAGGCTTGTTTAAATAGGCACAACTGAATAACGCTCTTCACAACTTCTTTCTCAGTTAAACAAGCCGAACAGTCTGTGTGGTGACTCACCTCGCCCTTGAGAAGATGAATAGAAAGGTTTGGCAGATTTATTTCCCAATTTGCTTTACCTGAAAATGCAGAAGTGTTTCTCCATCTCTCACAGGTTTCTGAGGCGATCTGCTTTGCCCGTGTAGCAGTTAGAGGAGGGCCAGAAGGCCCAGGATGGCACCACACCGAACACAAACCATGCTCTGAACACTTAAAAGGAGTTTTAACTTATTTTGCAGATGGCTTCTTCATCTTTCACCACGGCCTGCTCAAGCTGTGAGGACATTCCGTGTGTTTTGGGGCATTATGCAGTATTCACTGGAGCTCTGCAGTCTACTTTTCAAGATCAAGGAAAGTATTCTAAAGAATACTCTTCACAAGTAATTTATCAAACTACGAATCTCCACGTATATAATACTTACGCAGACAAAGTTTTTTAATGGCCTCTCTGTTTAGAAAGGCAAAGTTAGTATCGCTCAGTCTGTTTACTGATAGTTACAAACATTAAACACAAATGTTGAAAGTTCCTTCTCTCTTTTCCTTGTGAATTTGTTTAAAACTTTTCCATTATCCAAAATGTCATGCAACTCTGAAGATTGCAGTTGTGTAAACACTTCGTAATACAGGAACAGTTTCAAGCAGCGAGTATCTCCCTTTCTTCATTCACTGGATTCTGACACGGTTGGCCCATAACATACATTTTCCATTCTTACCCCAGGCAACAGCTTTTTTATTTTTTTTCTCTTGGCTTTAAATTTAGCTCCATGTCCTTTGTCTGCCAAACTGCAGAACCTCTATCAGCGCTACACTGGCGGGAGAAATGAGCTTCCTGATCAACCCCACACCATCACAAAGGCGTATGACTAATGTTCTACAACTTTGAACGATCTCAGCGTTTCAATGGGCTGCTGTTGGGAGCCAGAAGCACGCTTTACCACAAGACTAGAACACAAGTTTGACAGTTTCTATCTCAGATGTGTTTTTGCTAAGTAGGATCAGGAACGTTTGCCTCTTCTAACATGATTTCTACCTCCTGATTGCTGAAGAATTTCAGAGTGACGAAGGTGGTGAAGGGCCTGGACAGGAAAATATGAGCAGTGGCTGAGGTCACTGGGCCTGTTCAGCCTGGAGAAGAGGAGGCTGAGGGGGGACCTCATCGCGGTCTACTATTTCCTCGCGAGAAGGAGTGGAGAGGCGGGTGACCTTTTCTCCACAAACACCAGCGATAGGACCTGTGGGAACGGGGTTAAGCTGAGGCAGGGGAAGTTTAGGCTGGACATCAGCAGGAGGTTCTTCCCCGAGAGGGTGGTTGCGCACCGGAACAGGCTCCCCAGGGAAGCAGTCACTGCACCGAGCCCGTCTGAATTCAAGATGAGATTGGACTGTGCACTCATTCACAGGGTCTAAACTTTTGGGTAGACCTGTGTGGTGCCAGGAGTTGGACTTGATGATCCCTAATGGGTCCCTTCCAGCTATTCTGTGATTCTATGAGCTCGTTATGTGACACCACAACCACGCATTTCCAGACCCAGTTCTGCACCTTTGCCTCAAAATCACCACAGACAGATGACCCAAGCAAATAGTGTTTTCTCGCTGCTTAAAGCCACAGAAGCTTCCTACACCAAGTTAGGATGAAAAAAGCCAACCTTTACAAGTTGCATTGAACAGTCCTTGATAAACCTGAGCAAGTCACGTGGCCCAAGACCTCCTCAGCCTCAAGCCACAAGCAAGAATAGTCGGAAACCACAAACCACCACCAACAAAAAAGAGACATTGAAGCTCAAATTCTGGTCTCAGTCACCACGCTGTAAACTCAGAGCAAACTTCACAGACATCAGGTTATTTCAGATAAATGCTGATTTCAGTTCAGTTTAGCCAGAAATCTGAAGAAAGCCTGGAGGATTCATTTATTATTTTTTCCATCAAGTTTTGGATATCACCAACTTCTAGCTTCCTCCAAACAGGGAGCTACCCCTTGGCTACTCACCTGAGAGAGCTAAAGTTGGAAGAATATCCTGCTTTTTGCCAGCAGGCACTCACATCCATGGTTACACACCAGCTATTCAGCTCGGTTGTTCAGAAAGATGGAGAAAAGATTTATTGAGAAAAGATTTATAAAAGAAGACTTCTCAAAACAACACATCAACTTTTGTCTGCTGCTAATTAAGAAAAGAAACTTCAGGAAGCATACAGCAAAAAAGGGTCTAAAAGCAACATCAGCCATTAAGGACAGCAAACATCGCACTCGCTCCCAACCAGAAGGGGAATGACAAGAGCCAGACCCCAGCACCAAAGACACCAGACGGGCGTCCACAAGGCCCAGCAAACCACTCGTGCTAAGGGAGCGAAGCCGAGCGTGGCCGCCTTCCTCCACACCGCGATGACATTCCCTCCTCCACCCCAGCATCTCCAAAGAACCGCCTGCTCAGCCAAGGGCCGCCGGCTGGATTTCTGGCCTCCCATCACCTCCCCACCGGCCCTGTTCTCCAAACGCTTCCCGAGCCGGAGCCCTCAGCACCTTCTTCCTCACACGGGCTCCCCTCCTCCCAGCCTCCAGGCCGCCCCGAGACAGCCCCAAGCCTCCGGGCTCAGCTCCGAGCCCCCCGGCCTCCCCCTCCACCCTCCGGCGCCTTCCCCAGCCGAGCCTCGCAGACGCCCCCGGTCCCGACCTGGCGGGGCCCTGCCCGCCCACAGCCTCCCTCAGCCCACCCCGGGCCCAGCCCCGACCCCGCTAACGGCGCTGCCAGCCCGTGGAACCGCCCCCTCCCGGCGCCGCTACCCCCAGGCAGCCCCCTCGCCCAGCCCAAGGCCCCCCCGGGTGTCAACGGCCCCGGCTCGGCCCCGGCTCGACCCCGGCTCTGCCCCGCGGCTCACCCGGGTTCGCGGCGGTGGCGGCCATGGCTCGCGCAGGCTGGCAGCCGCCCCCCACCAAGATGGCGGCGCAGGAAAACCCTCCGTGCCGCCGCGCAGCCTAACACGCCCGCCTCGGGGGCCGGGGCGAGCCGCGCAGCGCTGCGCTCCTACTGGCCCAGCCGCGGCAGGGGCGGGGCGAGCGCGCCCAACGGCCCAACGAGCAGGGTAGGGTGAGCCCGGCCGGGAGGGGGGCGGGCTTCGGGAGGGGGCGTGGCCACGAGGCGTGGGGAGGAGTGGCGAGCGCGGCCAGTTAAAGGCCGGGGGCAGTGACGTCACGGGGGGGGGGCTGTTGGAGGCAGGAACGCTGCGGGGGGGGGGGCGCGGGCCCTCAAAGCCGCCCCCCGGCCAGGGCCCGCAACCTCAGCACCAACCCTCAAACTTCCAAATCCCAAACCCCAAACCCCCAGACCCGGCCCCTTGCCGACAGGCGCTTGGCAGAAACGCCTTGCGCCGCTGGGGGGGGCACCCTTGGCAGGGGCGAGGCTTTGCCCTAACCCCCTCCTCCTTGCCAGGGCGATGTTTTCTCCTCTTAAAATTAAAATATATATATATACAAAGAGATTGTTTTAGGGACACGATTGTTTTGTGTTTATGCAGTTTCTGGGCCTTGTCGCAAGGCAGTTTAACGACAGCCAAGTGGGTGGCTCAGTTCAAAGCTCAACGTGGTGCTGTTCCAAAAAGTTGTCACCGTTTTTTGAAGCCAGCCAAGTTCCGTCTCCAAATTACCTCAGAGGAGTGAGCCTAGGGACCTAGACCTTGCTATATTTTGGGAACAAGCCACCTCTGTCCTCCTTGACGCTCCCCAGTTCATACTGTGCCCTTCATGACGGGGCCCCTGTCAGACCCTGCAAGACCCACGAAGCAACCCACAAGTCCTCAGCCACGAGGCAAAGCAGGTACTGGAAATATTTTCGGCTCAAGGGGGTTAGAATTTAATCCGCAGGATCCCATTACTGGGAGTGCCTGAAAGGTGATGTCACCACATTCCTGCAGTATTCATGAAGCCCTGGTGACAGCAGGCAGCCAGGGACAGCACTAGGGCTGCAGACAGCGGGGCAGCGAGCGGGGCACAGCAACCAGCTCATCTGTCCATCCATCCCTGGGGAGGTAAGGAACAGCCCCGAACAGCACATATGGGACTAGACTCAGACCTGGGGACTTCCAGCAATCTCTGGGCACTGCAGGACTTGGCAGATCCTCTTGCATCACGTGCCATCCTTGGTATAATCCAGGCTGTGCTCACTTGCTCCTGGAGCACACGTTAGCTTTATAAACACATCAATATATAGAGAAATAGACCCGTATACACACAGCTCAGTCCACGTGGCTTTCCTGGCACTAGTCTGAACAAGCCTCCACTTCTCTCCAAACTTGTATAAATCTATCCGTTCACCGCTACAAAGGTCTCTTAAGCAATCAGAATACCCTGTTACCACCCCTGTTTGCTTACTGGTGATTTTTCCCAGCCCACACAAACTCCCAGCCCACTTCTAACCCAAGCCCCCGTCTTTTCTGTGGAGGGTCTGCCAAGTCCCGGTGTCCCTGTTGCACCTAATACTGCAGGGATTGCACAGTCCAGATGCCTGGGCAATGCAGCTGTGGGGAAAAAAAAAGTGTAATGGGGTATTTTAACCTGCATTCTTCTGGGAAATGAGGAGGGCCCCTGTACCTCCTCTGCACTGCATCTCACTCACCCTCCATGAATCTCACCTGACTCTGTCCCCCACAGATGCCCCCAGCAGCCTGGAACTTGGGGCCAAGCCCCTGAGGGCCACCCCCCATGGAGACAACGGCAGCGCCGCCAGCTGTTGACGTGGACAAGGGCTTCGCCATGGCTTTTGTGGTGCTCATGTGCCTTTTCCTCCTGGCTGTGGTGATGCGGTGCGCCAAGCTTGTCGTGGACCCCTACAGCGCCTTCTCAGCCTCCACCTGGGAAGGGGAGTAGATCAACCGAGCCGGTGTGCACTGGCCCCCATGTCCTCTGCTGCAAGGCCCCGCCGCCGGGGGGGGGGGGGGGGGGGGCAGGGGCGGGGGCGCCCAGGGCGGGCGGGCGCCCGGGGGCCCGCGGGCTGGCCCCCTGGCCCCCTCCATCACCCCCTGGCTCCTCCATCACCCCCGGGGTCCTCCATCACTCCCAGGGCCCCTCCATCACCCCCAGGCCCTCCATCACCCCTGGGCCCCTCCATCACCCCTGGGCCCCTCCATCGCTCCTGGGCCCCTCCATTGATTCCGGGGCCCCCAGCACTGCCAGGTCCAGCCGGCCTCTCAGGGCCCTCCCTCTCGTTGGGCCCCCAGCCTCCCTCCCTCAGCCCACCCCCAGCGTCCCAGGGCCCCAGAGCCCTCTCGAGCCCCCCGGGGCCCTACCCCCCGCCGTCCCCTAGGTGGCAGCACCGTGCCTTTCCCGGGGCGCGGCCCCTTTAACGCCCCCCCCCCCCCCCCCCCCAGTCCCTCGTTTCGCACATGCGCTTTGGCTCGCCCTGCCGGCAGGGCCCCGGTGTGCGGCGGCGCGCCCCTCGCGCGTGCGCAGTGCAGCGGCTCCCCGCCGCGCCGGCTAGAGGGGGAGACTCGGGCTCCTCGGGCTGCCGTTACCGGAAGTGACGTCCTGCGGCTTCCCGTTTGACGCCGGTCCCCCCTCCCCCCCCTCCTTCCTCAGCCTCCTCCTCGGTAACCGGGGGCGGGGCGGGCCTGGGCGCCGAGTTGGGGGCGGGGGCAGCCCGGGAGGGGGCCGTGGGGCGGCGCGAAGGGAACGGGGAGTTGTGGGCCGAGGGGAGGGGGCGGGCCTGGGGCTGCAGGGGCCTTGCGGAGGCCCCGGGCCAGGGCGCCGTGCTGGTCGGCAGCCCCGGAGATGAGGCGCGTTCCAGAGGCAGCTCTCTGCCCCGGGCAGCCTCCCGCAGCCCCCGTTCCCCAGCACGCCCCGTCCCCATCGCCGTGCTGCCGCCTCCCCCTCTTCGCACCCGGCACTCGCGTCCACGGGAGCGGGCTTTGCGTTAGCGCGGCTGGAGGGGGAGGGGTCGTGGCTCGGAGCGTCCTGGGTGCAGCAGGGGGAGAAACACGAGCCGCAGGGCAGGAGGAGAAAATCGCGAAGGCTGGTGGCATTATTGGCAGGCCCAGATCAAACGGGGCTGCGGGTTTGGGTGTCCTTGGGACTGGATGTTGTAACGGTCCTTACCGCTAGCTTCAAAAAGTGGAGTTTGTGCTTTTGCGAGGTCTGTGCCTCAGGGAGGGTGTGCCACAGCCATAGGGTCTCACTGGGCTTTTCTCACCACTTTGTGGTTTCAGGCGTGCAGCAGAAATGGATTCCCAGGAGATCAAAGAGCTGCAGCAAGAAGTGATGGAGGAGCTGGGGATCTCCATGGAGCAGCTCCAGGACATCATCGACGAGGAGCTGGAGAAGTTTGAATGCGTAAAGCAGAGGAAGCAGCAGCTGGAGGAGCTGGAGAAATGTGTGAAACAGAAGGAAGAAGAGGTGGCTCACGTTGACCGGCTCTTTGATGATGCTTCAAGGTGGGTGATCTTGGAATTGTAGCCCTGGAATTGTGTCTGAGTGCAGCCTCAGAGAGCAGAGGAGGGGCAGGTCAGGTGGCAGAGTCCCACGTTTTGAGTGCTGCCCATTTCCCTTCCGTGTAGACTGACACTGTGGTTCTGCATTGATTCATTTGTATGTGGTTATTGAGGGATAATTAAAATTATTCCCCTGTGGCTTTGGATCCTTCAGGTGAATATTCTTACCTCACCTCATGACAGTTGTATTTAATTAGTAGCTCCCCAGTGTTTTTTCTGTAGTATTGTGAGATGTACGGTTGGACTCACCTTGCCTTTTGCGGTATCTGTCTCTTTTTTTTCCCCCAGAGCCATTGATAAATGTGAGCTACTGGTAAAGGATCTATACTCCAAGCTAGGCCTCCAGTATCGCGAGAGCAGTTCTGAGGACGAGGACCTGGCTGCCAAGCCTACAGAAGTGATTGAGATCCCAGATGAGGATGATGACGATGTCATGAGTATCGATTTGGGCTGGAAGAACAGTTCAGTATCTCATCGTGCCACATGCTGATAAGGAAGGGGTGGAGATACGAGCATGTCTTGAAGCAGGGGGGGAACGAGAGGAATAAGGGTGTCGTAAAGCTGGCCATAAGCCACAGTGGTCCTGAAGCAGAAGGTTGAATGGTAAATGCCTTCAGTTTGTGTGAGGAACATTACCACCTGCATGGTCTGCCAAGGCCCCTGTAACTGTTGCATGGTTCCTGGAGTTTAGATTTGTTCATGTACCCAGCTGGGACTTTCCATTTTTTCCACTCACCTCGTTATTGTCCCCATCAAATGCTGCCTCTGCTGTGGAGAAGGTGCAAGCGCAGCATGTCATGCATCTAGAAAGGATGACTTGATGACTTAGTAAGTGTCTTATTTGAGTGGATCTCCTGCTGAGGACAGAGGCAGCTTTTGAACAGTTGCTTATCTCTGTTCCCTTTTCTTTCAGTGACTTTGTAGGATGGATTCTTTATCCCCAAGATGTTTTTAACTACTTATTTTTTCTCCCTAAACACAGGTGATACTAATCCAAAAATTGTAAAGGATCAGACTCTGGTAAGTTGGCAAAGACTTGACTATGGTGTACTTTTGTGGTTGAGTTTTGCTGGAGCACTTAGGACATCGTTGTATTTGGTGGGGAAAGAAAAGTTGCATACTTCCTCTTATTCTCTTTATCTTTCCTTCTCTTCAGCTGCGTGAAGCCATGGCTGCAATGAGAAAATCTGCCCAGGATGTTCAGAAATTTATGGATGCTGTGAACAAGAAAACAAATGCCCAGGATGCACTAAAAGGTCAGCATCTGAGAGCTTCCTGGAGCTGACAGTTACTGGCTGATACCTGCACGTGCCCTACCCTTGGTCCTGTCTGAATCTTGGGCCTGTTTGTTTTCTTTCTGAAAAAGAAAAGTTCAATTTCTTTCTTTTCTGTTTCCCTGATGGAAAGACCCATGAGGATATACTGATGGCAAATTTCTGTTTTGTTTCTTTACACCTATTCCCAAACCAAATACAAATGGGGGTGTTTCCATAACATGAGAGCTTTTTAGTGCTACTTAACCCTCACCTGTTGATTGCTCCATCCAGAGGCACTTAAAATTACTAGAAGAATAGCAGGAGTGCTTCCTGTCTTGGGTCTCACAGATACTCTTCCATTGCATACGTAAGACTGTGAGTCTTTGGGCAGTTTCTAGCTTGCTTCTGATTGTTCTTCTTTGGGTAGATGCGCAGACCCCTCAGCAAACCCCTGCTGCTCTCCAGTCTGTTGGGCCTGCTGCAGCTGGGAGTGATCTCAGCAATGATGGTGATCTGAACATTGGCATGAGGATCCTGGGCAAGAAGAGAACCAAAACATGGCACAAAGGAACTCTGATTGCCATCCAGTCTGTCGGTATGTCCTGTGCTTGCTGATGTCTCGGTGTTTCTGGCTTTCACTAAGCTTTGGTTTGCTAAATACTTTGAGCAGTTCCCTATGTGTCAGAGCACCGTGAAAGAAGATCCAGTGAAAAGCACTGGACACTAATACAACGTTGTGAAAGTGACACATCACCATAGTGACCTTCTGCTATCCAAATTTATTTGTGAGAGGCTTTCAAAAAAGTTCTGAGCATGGTCAGAGTGGTATATGGTACTAGACGTCTTGTATGAAATCACATAGCTTTTATTGATCTTGCCCTGTTGTCTTTCAGGTGCTGGTAAGAAGTACAAAGTAAAATTTGACAACAAAGGGAAGAGTTTGCTTTCTGGCAATCATATTGCTTATGACTATCATCCCTCCCCGGAGAAACACTACGTTGGGAGCAGGGTTGTGGCAAAATACAAAGATGGGAATCAGGTTTGGCTGTATGCTGGCATTGTGGCTGAAACCCCAAACATGAAGAATAAAGACAGGTATTAATTCTCCTCCATAGTCAAGTAACCCTCTCTTTTTTCCCCTCTTTTTTCCCCCTTTTTTGATAATTAGAAGAGAATTTTCTATAGTGGAAGCCACGTTCTTTTCTGACCTTTCCAGGGACTTAGTTCTCAATTTTTTTTCTTCAGTTCTTATCTATGAAGGCTTTGGGTGGAGTTTCTCTTCTATTACTCATGTCCTTGAGTCAGAAATTGTATTTGGTAATTCATTCAAATTATCACACAAAGGTAACTCTGCACTGCTCAAGGCGTATAATACGGCATTAGCAAATACGTGTCCTAGAAGTTCTTGTTGCCAGCAACGCTGCCAAAACACTTGAGGAGAAGAAACAGCATGTTTAAAGCAGTCTCTTCAGATGCATATAAATAAGGGGCAGGGCTTCTTCGATGTGGTTTTGGCTTGTGGTCTTTCTAAGAAGATTCATAAAGAGTGTAATCACCTTGCTTGGTTCAAATGTGGCTCTGCCATAAATGCCTAATTGTGTAAAGTCCTATCTGATAAGTGTTTAATAACTGAAAATGAACTGCATTTATTAGTCATATTGCAAATTTACTCCTCCTGGCTAGACTAACTGTAATACTGATCTCTTGTAATGCAACCTTGACCTGGCTCTGTATTCTGATGTTGTTGTTTGGAGGCATGCAGCACTAAGTTGGTGCCATGCCAACTTTGTGGGCATAATCCTGAGAGCTCCCAGTCCCCTGTAGACACTGAGACCTCTTCCATGCTCATCTCCTGTCTGCAGGTGGATCCCTGGCAGTGTCCCCCAGCTCTCTCCTTGTCGTGCTCTTTGAGTCATGGTGTGCAGCCTCATGTGCTCCTCTGTCCCAAAGACTCCAAAAATAACTTTGCTTGCAGAAATTAAGAGCAATTAAACTGTCTTTTCCCTTCCTGTAGCTGAGGCACAGAGGGAATCTGGAGTTGAGGGAAGAGGGCCTGGCTGTGCTATGCTGCTGCTTTTGGGCAACTTCTCGTTTTGTTGTCTTTGGGAGCACAGGCATAGCTCTGGGCTTTTTGGAAACAGTGGGAGTGGCAGTACTGGGAAGCTCGTGAGCTGCTGGAGAAGTGATAATTTTTTTTCTGTCTTCATCTGTCGTACCTATTTGAGGGCCTTTGTGACTGGTGGAAGAAAGAGGAGGGTTTCTCTGCTGCTGTTACATGATGTGTGGCTTCATTTTATTTAGTTGCATTTCTAATTTCCAACTTGTAACACACATTCTCTTTGCTTTTCTCTAGGTTCCTAATCTTCTTTGATGATGGCTATGCTTCATATGTCAAGGAGTGGGAGCTGTACCCAATCTGCAGGCCGCGTGAGTGATCTCTGCCTCTTATATGTCCTAAAAAGGAAATTTTATGGAGGGCTTTTGGGCACATGAAGGAGCCTTGCTCAAAAGTGGAGGTTATGCATGTCACCTTCCAGTGCTGTGCCTGTGGAGATTTGCTTTGTACATGTAGCGGGAGAAAATAATGGTTTCTTACCCGCACAGTGAGCGCACTCCTTGCACTCTGTGTGCCTTAACATGGCTACGTGCCCTACCACCAAGATTGCTGCTTGATTGTTCTTATGTAAAAATCTGTCTGGGATCTCTTTGAAAAAAGAGTCAAAGATCCTCTTTGTAAAAGTCTTTCATCATCTTCATTTTCTCCCGTCCATCCCTTTCTGAACAGTTAAAAAGACTTGGGAAGACATAGAAGATGTTTCTTGTCGTGATTTCATTGAGGAGTACATCACAGCCTACCCCAACCGTCCCATGGTGCTGCTGAAGAATGGCCAGCTGATCAAAACAGAATGGGAAGGGACCTGGTGGAAATCCAGAGTGGAAGAAGTGGATGGCAGCCTGGTCAAAATCCTTTTCCTGGTATGGCAATTTCCCCTCTCTTGTTAGAAGGGGAAGATGGGCTTAAATTTGAGTGAGGGGTCTGACTCTGGGGGTCTGATCAAATCCCGTTTCATTGCTTATGTCAGACAGAGTTTTGGACCAAGCAGGTGTTTTGCTTGCTCTGTTAACTTCTCGTGTGTATAGATGTGAAGGTGAGACTAATTTGATGATGAAAACTTCAAAAGCTCTTTAAAGTATTTTGCATGTAAAACTTTAAGAGCAAACTGCAATTAACAGATGAATAAGAAACAAAAGCTATCATCTGCACATATTCAGTCCTGGTCCTTTCCTGAGGTAAGCTCCAGTAATGTATTCTGTCCCAGTGCTGGTTTGAGAAGCAGGAGAGAAACAGAATCTGTAATATTCTGCTTGCTCAAGTTCTACAAATTGCAGAAAAAGAGACTTACTTTTCTGTGCCTACTTGTTTCCCTTTCTGCTGAAATAACTGCATAGCCACTGGTGCTGAGAAAGATGTGCATTTTCAGACTTTAACCTCACTGTCCTAGAACAGATTCCTTTTCATGCAGAGGACTTCGCATCTCACCTGGGGTAGTCTGGTTTCTCCAACAGTTACTTGCTCATCAGTTGTTGGACTGGGAAGAGAGCTGCATGTGACGTTTGAGGTCTTGGTAGTAGGCCTCTTTCTAGACTGGAGGCAAAAGTGGTTTTGTAGTCAGTATTCCCCTGGACATGATGAAGTACTTACTGCCTTGGCTGCATGGTCTTTCATGATCCTTCAGTTTGATGCTTTGTCTCCTCTCAGTTCAGTTCTGCTGACTTTAAAAGCATCACTGCTGTCTCCTGGGCTTATATCCTTCATCCAGGAAGCTCTTGGTGTGCTGTGAGTGGTGCTGCCTTCTCCTTTTTGCAGGATGACAAACGCTGTGAGTGGATTTACCGGGGTTCCACACGTCTCGAGCCCATGTTTAGCATGAAAACTTCCACAGCCTCTACCCAAGAGAAGAAGCAAAGTGGACAAGCAAGAACTCGTCCCAATGTCGGTATGTTTAATGTGTATCCTGGAATTTGAATGAGTGCATTGTGGGCTTTTTTTGTGCATTTTCTTGTTTTGCTTTTTTTTAGTAGAACTCCTGGAGTCTGAGATCTACAAAGGGCTTTATCTACTGGCATAAGGATGTAGCAAAAGCAGACTGCAGCTGTGTGAAGTGGCCAGAATCTGTTTGTGGTGACTGGCTGTGACTCAGAGAACAGCCAGTGGCCCATTGTTAATTGCAAATGCTTGTGTTTTTTTGCCTTCATGAACTAAGTCAATGTTTTGTGACTAGTGCAACAAACTGTTTGATGCAGGGACTTCCTTGTTGATACTTGCTTTTTCTTCTTCCCCACTAGGTGCTGTCCGGAGCAAAGGGCCTGTAGTACAATACACACAAGATTTAACCGGAGCGGGTACTCAGTACAAACCTCTAGAGCAAATGCAGGCAGCCTCTCTGGCTGCACGGTCCATTTCTCCACAGCCTGCTGAGATGGAGTAAGTACTTGAGTCAGTTGTCTGCTTCCGCCACTACCTCCTTTTTATTTTGTGTCCTGTGCTCAGCTCTTTCAGGCACCACCCTTTCTGTGTAGAGGAATCCTCAGGTGCAGGTTTCCTCCATGGCTAGACTTGTTTCCTGGTTATACAACTGTTTTTAGTTGTGCTTCTAGGGAAAACTGTAGATAAAGGCTGCTGGATGACTAACTGGGGGCGGGAGGGCTGACAGCCCAGCACCCCCTGAGCCAGACGCCTTGTTCTTACCCAGGGCTAAAGCTTTGCGCTTAATGTATTTCCAAGTTAGAACATTTGCTGCTTCTCTTCTGAAAATCTGAATTACTCCCTCGTGTCACGTCCAGGCACTGGTCTCCGGCTGCCTTGCATTCCTCCACTTGGACTGACCTGCTCACAGACCTCAATGACTTACAAGGCACTCAGAACTCAGGATCAGTGGTTGGTCTTGGTGGTCGTGAACCAAACCAGATAAAACTAAGCTACGGCCAAGTCACACACGTGCCTCCTCCCACCAGGGGCCCCAGTGGGATGTTCTCAGAGGTGCGGTTTTGTGCTGAAGGAGGCCTGGATGAAGGAGGAACTCAACCTTGTGATGAAGGGAGCATGTCTGAGAACACCAGGGTACCTGAGCATGTGCTCTGGGACTTCAATAACTTTGTAGGGGAGAGAGATGCTGTCCCAGTTCATTTTTGTCACCACTGTGGATTTCCCATCCGAACTTATGGACACCTGGCTCCCTGCCAGCACGTTTTCTGCTGTGACTGTGCCTTGCTACATGGGCAAAAGGGAGAAAGGAGATGCCCCAGCTGTAAGGAACCTGTGCAGCAAGTGACGTGTTACTCACCAGATGCTCTTTAGGTGTAAGAAACCCTGTCTGCCCCCAGCCTCCATTCTCAGAATTGGATTCCTCTCCAAATACCAGTGCAATATGACTCATTCTGCCCCTGGATGTGGGGACTAACTAGGAAATGCTCCTCCTGTTCTGTGCTGACCTAGACTTGAGAATTGAAGCCACAGTCCTGTTCTTCATCTCTTGCATAACCAAGAAGAGAGGCCAAAGGAGGTCTGCTCCAGCATAAGGAATGCAATGCTGGCTCCTGGACCTTCAGTCTAGGGCTCCACCTGTGAACGGAAGAGCTGTGCTGTTACCCTAACACTAAGGCACCCTGTCAAGGGTGTAGGAAGGATGTGCAAAAACACAACATGAAGACACTAAAGTTGTACTGCTGGAATCTGCCATCCTGCAGTCTTGCTGACTGACAAATCTCCTTTTCCATTTTAACAGTCCTTGCAGTGGTTACAAGAAACACTTTTTTTCTCTCCCCACAGTGGCTTTAACTTTAGGATCTTGTTTTCAGATTTAATACAAGCAGACACTAGGGCCGTTTCCCCACCCTGCCACTAAGTATCGAACTGCTTCAAAGACAACTGTTGTTTTTTTTTAACAGCACTGACTGAAGGCAGCATACTACTGTCCTGAGGGATACTTTTGGGTTAATTAAACATTGGTTTTAGGTTATTAAAACTGAGAGATTGATTTCTTTGCTCCAGTGTTTTGTTTACTCTGAGGAAGGCCTGGTTCTCTTCCCTCTCTTTTCAGGCTCTTTTACAGTGCCAGGGAGCTGCCAGTGTCAGCCATTTCTGGCCGTCTAAAGCCTGTTGACAGAAGCATCTTTCTATTGCTCTTGAATTTCTAAATGTGTGTTTAACACCTTGCTTGTAAGGTAGATGCTTGCTGAAGTTGTCACCCCTTCCTGCTCTTACTGGCTCTTCCTTTTATGCCCTTATAACATAACTGCGTTTTTCCACCTGTGGAAAAACTAGTGCCTTGCTTGGGGTGGCTTTTGTTTTATCGGCATAAATGGACTGAAAACTTCCACTGTTGTTTTCTCTGAGTGTGAGGACTGCTGTCTTCCAGGTCACTCCCGCTGTCCTGATATTGTGTATTGGGCTGCAGAGGTGTTTGGGAGCCCCTCATAGCCCTTTTGTCAGTGATATTATTGCATTCCCTTGTACGATCTTATCTCAGTACTTGTTAGGGACAAAAGAGCCTTCTGTACTTCTTGTTCCTCCCACTGCTCAGTACTGTAGCACTGACTGAGCCTCTGTAAAGTCATTTCTGCTGTTGCAGGGGTTTCTTCATGCCCTGGTTTGTCCAGCTTCCTGAAGTGAAGGCCTTGGACATGCTTGTAACATTCCCTCTCACCCTCGTGCCTCGCTTTCAAATAAATAGCTTTACAGCAGAAGTCACTTCTAAAAGTGGCTGAATTCTGACATTTGGTTGGAATTATTGTGGGATTGCAGACAGCACATGTAATGGGAAGTGAGCTAATTTCCACAGTTGTTAGGAAGAACCTGTTCAGTTTCTTTTGGCTGGGCACTGTTAACCTCAGTGAGTGAGGATTGTTTTGGCTGCTCCTGCCTGTCTGAATCCTACCAGTTGTATGAATGTATGCACCTTGCAAATCACCTCCCTTCTTCCCTTGTGCAGATGCTCTGACAGTCAGCTGGCCCAGGCGAGAAAGCAAGTGGCCAAGAAAAGTACTTCCTTCCGTCCTGGCTCTGTGGGCTCTGGGCAGTCTTCACCTTCTTCACCTGTTCTAAGTGACACACCTTCTGCTGGAAGGACCGGTACATCCCAGCAACATCGGTAAACAAAGCTTGTTGACACTTGGTACACGTGCAGCAGAATCCCTGGGTCCTTCTGAGAGTCTGGGGGTGCTGATACACATTTGGGGCTTGTTTGTTTTAGTGCAGGTGTTTTGGTATGAAACCTTTGAAACCTTTGCCAGCTTGTCTGGTCCTGTGCATTTGTTGTCGTCTTACCTTATTTTCCCTCCCAGACAACCGTTTGGTACATTTGTCATCAACTTGAGCTTGGAGGGTCTGTTCTCAGTGCTGATCAGCAATTACCCCAGCAGGGCCCTGGCCAAAGGCTTTGACCTGCTTGTTTTTGTACGACTCCTGTTTCCACAAGCTTTCTGGGGCTTGAGCATGGAGCCGGTATTAATCTATATCTGCAGGTGGCTTTTCCACAGTGGTGGCTTTGTCACAGTACAGAAGCCATTGATCCTTGTTCTGAGATCACAGCTGGCTTGTTTCTGCTTCCTTAGTTCTGATTTTTTTGTGTGTGTTCGCTGTGGCTGGTAACCATCCCTTTGGGATGTGTGCTGCCTTGCTATGAGGGAATGCTGGAGATTGTGTCTAATTGAACTAAGTAGGTGCCAGTGAGGTGTCCCAGTGCATAACTAGCAGCTGCTTTGTTAGGAGTTAAGTGTCTAAAATCCATTTGCAGATTTAGGAGCGAGCGCCACTCTTCCTTAAGCTGCAGTTATTCAGATTGTCTTTTAATGTAACAGGTTCTCAAGTGGCCAGGCAGGCACTGGCACAGCACAGACCTTCCATGGCATGATGGACCGTGTGCCCAACGAGCCCTCGTACCGAGCCCCGCTGGAGAAACTATTCTACCTGCCACACGTCTGCAGCTACACCTGCCTGTCCCGCGTCCGTCCCATCCGCAGTGATCAGTACCGCAGCAAGAACCCCCTGCTCATCCCGCTGCTCTATGACTTCCGACGGATGACAGCCCGCAGACGGGTTAACCGCAAGATGGGCTTCCATGTCATCTACAAGACACCGTGCGGGCTGTGCCTGCGAACCATGCAGGAAATTGAGCGCTACCTCTTTGAGACAGACTGTGACTTCCTTTTCCTGGAGATGTTCTGCTTGGACCCGTACGTGCTGGTAGATCGCAAGTTCCAGCCCTACAAACCCTACTACTACATTGCAGACATTACCAAGGGCAAGGAGGATGTGCCACTGTCTTGTGTCAATGAGATTGATAACACCCCACCACCACAAGTGGCCTACAGCAAAGAGCGCATCCCAGGCAAAGGGGTGTACATCAACACCAGCTGGGAGTTCCTCGTGGGCTGTGACTGCAAAGACGGCTGCAGAGACAAGTAGGTGACTCCTTGTTTGCTGCTGGGCCTGGTGGGTGGGGGCCAGCACCTGGACTGTGCTGTCTGCCCTGGTAACAACCCTTTCCTGGCTCAGCTGAACAAACTGCAACATTTGGTGAGGCCTTCAGATAGATTTTTGATGTCTTCAGCCTCCCAGTTAGCCTTAGCTCTGCATGATGAGTATCAGTGTACCTCCTTGTCCCATTGTGGCAAAGCTGAGCTCTCAATATGCTCTGTGTAGTGTTTTCTTCTACAGCACTTATGCTTCTGATCTCTGCTATGTGATACAGCATTTGATTCTGCTGTTCTAAAGTTGTGCTGAGCAGAAGTTCTTCCTCGGGGGCTGTCCAAGGTGGACCTCCAGTGGACTTTAAGACCATGCAGCCCTGGTGGGCCACAGGTTTTACTCTTGGTCAGGTCCTGGGCACTCAACTCTGTGTATATACATGCAGAAAATGCAACTTTTTTTTTAATTCCTGCAAAACTGGTGTGTAAAACTAACCTCTGGGGCCTGGGTGGGTTTTTCTGTGTCTATCTCTAGATCAAAATGTGCCTGTCACCAGCTGACAGTCCAAGCAACTGGCTGCACTCCAGGTGGGCAGATAAACCCTAATTCAGGGTACCAGCACAAAAGGCTGGAAGAATGCCTCCCAACAGGGTGAGTAGAGCTGTGCCATCTCTTCTCCTCACAAATACCAGCCCCAGAAACTTGGCCTCTGATGCTATCAAGAGGCAGTATTTCCTGAAGCTAAGTGCAGATACTGAAAACCTGCATCTCGGTTCTTGATTCATCTGTTAATGTGTGACCTAGGGTGTCTGTATCACTGCCGTATCTGGCAACTACAGTCTCACAGTCTCCCTACTCTGCTGAGCTTTAAGTCACTGCTGTTGCGGGTCCCTTTGCATCGTTCCTGGCACAACATCAAACCTTGGGATATGCCTTTCTCAGGGAAGATGATTAAGGTCCCAGAGAGAGGTTTCACTGTTCTCCTTTCTTTCAGGGTTTATGAGTGTAACAAGAGATGCAAGTGCAATGTTAACATGTGCACCAATCGCTTGGTCCAACATGGGCTCCAGGTCCGGCTGCAGTTATTCAAGACTCAGAACAAAGGCTGGGGCATTCGCTGCCTTGATGATATTGCTAAGGGCTCTTTTGTCTGCATCTATGCAGGTAGGATCTCACCCCACTGAACAAGGAGTTAGAAACCTCATAGGTTTGAAACAGCTGCTGTGAATGAAAAGCCTTTGCAGAGCGTGTGTTCTTCCAGGTGGTCATATGTATGCAGATACGAAACTAGTTTGTGTTGCTTAACAGGAGGGAAAAAACACTGAATAGATCTGGTTGCGTCCAGCTTGTGTCAGACCAGAGATGTATGCTTTGTTTATCTCAAAATGCAAAACCCATTAGAATGGGTGTGAAGCTCTTCCTGTGCTTCTTAAAGAAACAGGAAGGTAAAAACTTAGATGCTGAATTTGCAGCACTTTGCCATTACCTTGCCCAATTCTGAAACAAAATGCTGCAGAAACTGGTATGGCTGCAGTGCCAGTGTCAAGAGAAGTGATCAGATTCCCAGAGCTGTTTCTGTGCACTGAGGGTGAATCAACATATACCTGCTTCCTGTTTACATTGAAGCAGTCCCTGAGACATGGGCACAAACCAATAAAATGCAGAAGTTGCACGGCATGGTTGCATTAACTCTGAAAAGAAACTAACCGTGTGTATTGCCTGACTTCCTGTGTTTTGTTTTCGTGCTTTTAATATTGTTTCTGTGCTACACCCTCACCTCCAGCCCAAAGCCTTCAGTGAAAAAGGTAGTCACCATGTTTGAATTGCTGTTCAGAGATTTCATTGCTGGAATCCTGTGTGTTAACAAGGGTCCACTTCAGGTCAGGCGTGTGCTTCAGACTTTTATTACTTCACTTATTAGGAGAATATGTTGTCGCTTCCCAGCCCAGCTTTGGAAGAAGGTGCTGTCAGTCCTGTTTGTTCATCACTGAGCCCTTGGAGAAGACAAAATGGGTGGGGTAGGAATATAATCTCTGGAAAACTCAGTTTGCTTTTTATTTACCACTGCCAGGGAAAATTCTCACAGATGACTTTGCTGACAAAGAGGGATTAGAGATGGGTGATGAATATTTTGCAAACCTGGATCACATTGAGAGCGTGGAGAACTTCAAGGAGGGCTACGAGAGTGATGCAAAATGCTCATCTGACAGCAGTGGAGTCGACCTCAAGGAAGAAGAGGAGGAAAACACAGGCACTGAGGAGCAGGAGGAGTCCAATGAGGACAGCTCTGATGACAACTTCTGCAAGGATGAGGACTTCAGCACCAGCTCGGTGTGGCGCAGCTATGCGACACGACGGCAGACCCGTGGCCAGAAAGAGAACGGGCTATCGGAGACAGCCTCCAAGGACTCGGGCCTCACCCGGCAAATCAGCCATGATGAGATGGCAGTAGCTGCCTCCTGTAAGCTGCCAGTGTCAGAGGAGACCTCCAAAAACAAAGTAGCCTCGTGGCTAAGCTCCAACAGCATGTCCGATGGCTTCCAGGACAACGACAGTGCCTCCTCCTTCAAGATGAGTGATGGTGGTGAAGCCAAGGCCTGCAAAATGGATCTCCCTGTTGAGAGAGAGAAAGCATCTGCTTCTGCCCTGGGCAACGTGGATGGAGAGTCAAAGGCACTGAAGAAAGATGTAAGGAAGGTTTGTGGGACTGGGATATGCGTATTGCAGCCTGCTTTGCAGGCATGGATGTAGAAACTAAGACACACATATGCCTTAGCTGTGCTTGAATGGCTTTTCAGCACACCCAGGTCAGCTGTGGTGCTGTTCAATGTGTGTCCCCTTGCCCTATTTGCTTGGCTTTTGCCACCATGGGGGATGTGGAGGTGCCCTTTCCCTTCCTTGCGCACGTGGTGGCACAGAGGCTGTGAACAAATGACTCAGCATGAGCTGGGCTGAGCTCACTCCAGCTCAGCACCACTCCTGCCCCAGGGTGCTGTGTGCCTTTGCGCAGGGTGTGCAGCCCTGAGAAAGGGAGCCACCACAGCCCCTGCCTGGCTGCCTGAGCTGGCGTGGAGTGAGCTCAGTCAGGGCTGGGGACAATGTGGAGACAGAGGTGATCTCTGTCCATCCTCTTGCTCTGGAGAAGGGGACTCAGAGCCCCACCAATGGGGTGTTAAGGGTGGGGTCCTGCAATTATAACTTGCTCCTTCTGGAGCACGCCAAGGACTGGGTGTCACTCTGAGCAGTAGAGACACCCAGGCTGATATTTTGCAAGCATATCCACAGAAGGGTTGAAGAATGCTCCAAAAAGGAGAAATCTTAATCTTCTGTGTTTGTCTCTTTTGCAGGAACCTGAAGATTCAAGCAAATTTCCTGGGTAAGGTTTCTTAAATCATATCTTCCTGCTTTTTATTTCCAAATTTCCCTCTGAATGAATTGCTGCAATTCTAGGGTTCTACTCTATTACTGCCATTGCCAGAGGGAGCTGAGAGGCCGGGAGTTGGCTGGGCTGTGCCCTGCTGTGCACTGGCAAATTAAACGCTTGGAGATGGTCTCTCCCAGCTCTGCTTTCTTCAGCTGCTGGGTCTCTACCTGGCATGCAGACAGGCCAGGTGGAGATAGAAGTATGACCTGCTCTTCTCGAACTCACCTCATAGGCTAAGCGACTTGGGAAGGATGTATGGCTACAACCCAAGCCCTCCCAAACTAGAAGGAATCCGGAGGCCGACAAGCAAAACAGCCCTGCTGCAGAGCAGACGACACTCTGTCCCCCTGCAGCCCACCACGGAAGTAAGCGCTGACCCTTCAAGCTTCAGACATGGGCTACAAGGGGTGAGCTTGGTTCTGCCTTATAGCCCCAAACTGATTTGGTGAAATCCTTGAACTTTTGGGTTTTGTATATGCTGCTTTTGTTCCCAGCTGAGTACCAGAGCAGTGCCTTTGGTTCCTAGTTGTGACTTCTTGGAGAATTCTGACTTCCTTTGAACAGTGTGGATCTCTCTTGGTTCTGAAAGCCCAAAAATTAGGAGAGTTTTTGTGTTTGGTCTTCATGTTAGAATGGGATGTAGCGCCTTGGTTTGCATGCCCAGCACCCCAGGGATCTATTGCTCAGCAGAGCTGGGGCTAGAAAGCCATCTGTTGGGGGCATAGTCATCACTGGCCTTTGTTTTGGGGTTATTCTCCCTTCCCTGCAAAACTGAGAGCACCTGATGGGCCAAAGAGGACTTATCTCTGCACTGGTGCCACAGGACTAGGCAGCCCTCTGAAGCCCCACTGCAGATTGGCCTGTGAGGTGGGGTTTCTGTCCCCTTGTGGCTCAGTGTCCACGTGTGTTTGCAAAAGGGCTTCCTAGAGTATGGAGTAAAAGAGTAAAATCCTATTTGGGGAAAAAGGAGCCTGGAATGTCATTTGGAAAGCATTGGACCAATGCCCTCCCCTACCCAAGCTCCACGAGATGCTAATGCCTTTTTGCAGGATGTGCTGACCCTGTCAAGCAGCACAGACAGCGAGGGGGAGAATGGGCAGACAGCAGCAGGGCAGGCCCAGGGCACCACCAACGACAGCGATGACATCCAGACCATTTCGTCGGGCTCTGAGGAAGAAGAAGGGGATGACAAGAAAAACCCCTCTGGTTCAGGTGAGGATAGCTGCACCACGCTGGGTGAGGAACACTGAGAAATGAGAGGTGTAGCAAGAAATACTGTCCGCAAAGCACCAGAAAGGGTTGATGGTTGCTGCCCCCATTGGCAGGGCACAGCAGCTGTTTTCCATGTCCTGCTCCAAATGCCTCCCAGTGTTACAGCCAAGGCTGGAAGCTTCCCAGTGCCCTGCTTGTGCTAAAACTCTGCAAAAGCCAGCCTTCAAGTTCTACATAATAGTGAATATATAAGAGAAAGCAACTGTGTGATGCTTTTTATGGTGGGTTTCCCATCTCTCCTGAATTGGGTGGAGAGCTGGGAGATTTCCTGGAGCCATTCCAAGGTGGTGTTTTAGATTTGAGCTGCATCTCTAAGAGGCTTATCACCCCTTTGTGAGAGCGGAGCACCTTGGGTTGGCAACACTCCTGTGGGGTTCCTCTTTTGAGAGATGGAGAGGAAGTGGCAGCCTTTGCTCCTCTGTTGTGGCAGGTCCAGTTAAGAGGCAGGTGGCAGTGAAATCCACCCGAGGTTTTGCCCTGAAATCTACTCATGGGATTGCCATCAAGTCAACCAATATGGCAGTGGCCGACAAGGGTGAGAGCGTACCTGTCCGCAGAACCACACGCCAGTTCTACGATGGAGAGGAGTCTTGTTATATCATCGATGCCAAGCTGGAGGGGAACCTGGGCCGTTACCTGAATGTGAGTCACAGCCCTCAGCAGCTCTGTGGGAGCGCTGCTCGAGTATGATTTGAATTAATCTGACCTTGGCTAACCACCCTAAACCTTGGTTTGTTGTCCCTGCGTTGTCCCCTGTGTTGTGTTGGGTTGCTGCTGTGTGGTGTGATGCTGGTTAGGAGCTGAACCACCTCCTGGTCACCTCGGCCCCTCCTCGAAGGGTACAAGTGGATGATTGTTGCTGATTTGGGCAAGATTTTGGATTTATGTGGGGTGAAACTAACCCTGCTGCTCCAGTACAGTGGTTTTACTCCTTTCCTGGATGAATTGTGGATAGCAGACAAACCTGTTTGCCCCTTGCTTCAAGGTGGCAATGGAAGTGCTGAAAATAGGGGATGAAGAGGGAGTGTCTCTGGTTTTCTTAGTACCCTTGGCATCTGAGAAGAGAAGGGGACATATCTGAGGTAACCTGTGCTTTTAGTGGGCCTCTTCCTCCCCAGGAGTAGATAAACACAAACCAAAATGGGAAAGAGCAGGGCTAGCAGGATGATTCCCCCCCCCCAGAGTGAAATAGGGGTGGCTGTTCCAGCCCCATGACGCATGGTAAGAGGGATGGCCAAGTCAGTCCTTCCAGTGACTGTTACCTTTGCCTACTTGGATCTAATGACTCATCCCTAGTCATGCAGGCAGAGGAAGGAGTGTGCCCTGTCTCATCAGGATTTCACTGAACACAGCAGTCAAATCAGGAATGCTGTTTGTTTATAAAGGGGTATATTTATTGCTGGCTGGTCTGCATCCCTCCTGACACAGGAACTTGCTTAGTGTTTGTCTCTGGTCCCTTTGCAGCATAGCTGCAGCCCAAACCTCTTTGTGCAGAATGTTTTTGTGGACACACATGACCTCCGCTTCCCCTGGGTCGCCTTCTTTGCTAGCAAGTAAGTCAGAGCGCTTGGGGAAGGGCGGGTGGACTGTGCCCACTGACAGTTTGCGGGCCTTGGCTGGGGCAGCATGACCAGTGTGGGCTGTTTCCTCCTGGTAACCACTGCCCTGCTTTCATACCAGCCTGAGCAGGGAGAATGGGCTTGGAAATGAGTTGGGTGAGGACTTCTCTTCCTGGGACAGATTCTGGTGTGGTGTGCATCAGTTTGGGGCCTTTCCAAAGGGGAGAGATGAGCACGGAGTAGTTGGCTGCCTGGGATGTTTGAGTCACCAACAGCAGAAGGATGAGCTGCCACCTCACAGGCAGCACCGGGCCGGGGTGAATCCCTGCTGTGCGCCTCTCTGGCGCCACAAGCATGATCTCCCCTCAGTGAAGCCCCATGGGAGTGATTCATCAGGGAACTTTGTCCCTTGTTCGCTCTGGAGCCAAATGCAGCTCTGCTGGCTGCTTCACTCTTGCCCTGGGGAAAGCTGGACTGCACAGCCCTGGCCAAAGCAGCTGTATGTAAGCTTTGCTCTGCTAGCGGGAGGTCCTCCTGTTTGGAACAGCCTTTTCTCCCAGCCTGTCCTCATTGTGCACTTACTTGTTTGTTGATTCTTTCCAGGAGAATACGAGCTGGCACAGAGCTGACTTGGGACTACAACTATGAAGTGGGCAGCGTAGAAGGCAAAGAGCTGCTGTGCTGTTGTGGGGCTATTGAGTGCCGTGGGCGGCTGCTCTGAGCCCACCGGTGCTCCCCAAGTGCTCTGGATCCCTCTCGACTGCTGGCCTGGTCCTAGCTTTCCCTTTGTGAGGGTAAAGTACCGTTTCTTCTGAGCAGAGAAGGGTGGTGGTTGTTTACTGGTAACTGTTACAAAGCTGAGTACCATGGCTTTGTGTTCTCCTGTTCACTTGAAAATTGAAACATCAGCTGAACACAGACCAGAACCTGGTGTTAACGCACCTGGAATGGCTGCAATGGGGGGTAACACCCAAGCCAGCTACCTGTTGCTGGGAGCTTTGACTCTGTTGTGTCCCATGGGCTACATTAGCCCTACACCAGTCTGATTTGTCTCAACACCACAGAAAAGGGCGTTAGCTGAGCTGTGATATAAGACAGCTGATGGAGGTCCTTAGCTGTCACATAAGCAGCTGTTGCTGCTCTCATCTAGCTCTCTACTGAATTTAAGACAGAAACCTCTGGGCAGCTCCAGCCTATGCTGATGGTGCTGCTAGTCAAGTGTTTCCAGCAGGAAATGCTTCTTAGAGACTTTAGGGAAGCACTTTGTTGGGATGGGGCTGTTGCTGTCCCTGCAGCCTTGGGACTGGACTGGGAGGGAAGTGACAAGGGTAAGACTAAGCTGTGTAAGAATGGACCAATCTGGGGTTATAGCAATGCAAGTTAATTTGGGTGGAAAAAAGCATCTCTCCTCAGCTCCTAGCTATTGTAAAAAAAAATGTTTTATTGTTAAAAAGCAATAAAGTTTGTTTTTCTACTAAAAGAAATTTGCTCAACCTCACCCCCAGCTTTCTAATTTTCTTGTTGGCCACTTCGGTGTGTGGCATGAGGTGAAAGCAATGCCCAGGGCCAAGGGTTGCTGTGGTGGCAGAACAGGGGTGAAAAAATTAACCTGCTGCAGCAAGGCCACCCCTGCTGCTGTTACTGCCCTGCCAGCTAACCGCTGCTCTGAGCTATGCTGCTCCAACTGACACGTCTCACAGAAAAAAAAAAGAAAAAAGAAGGAGCAGGATTTCTACTACTTCTTTCATCACCAGCCTGCCAGCACCAGATGAGCCCAGACATGTTCAGATGTGCATAATCATGGGCACACAGAGGTCAAAAAGCTCCTACAGTTGTTTTCACCTTCCTTTCCTTATAGCAAAACACTCATCACAGCATCAGCTTCTTTAGGAGGAGAAGCGGGAGCGAGGCTGGTGCTAGCAGTCAGGGGGGGTGAGACAGCTGCCTGCCGGGGCTGGCTGCTGGATGTGGCACAAACACCACTACTGTACTTTATTTTCACCAAGTACTAAGGTACAATTTTAGGTGTTCTTAGTGGTTGGGATAGGGAGGAGGAGGGAAGGGTGTGTCTGAGGTTCAATAACGTCAAGGAAGCACTGGCTAGAAGTGGCAGATTTTACAAATCAAATTCAGTTTGTAGAGCAAAACCCAGCCGGAGAAGCAATGGAGCAGCAGGAAGAGGGCCACAGCTCTAACAGCAGGGCTCCAGCCACCACTGTGTCCTCAGGCACCCAGACTGAGGGCAGGGCTCAGCACAGACACAGGATTCGCGGGGGGGGGGGGGGGGGGGGGGGGGGCGGCGGCGGGCCGGGGCGGGGGGGGGGGGGGGGGGGGGGGGGGCGGGG
>CM021755.1:276501-293573 GCA_011075105.1 Heteronetta atricapilla | reverse complement strand
CCCCCCCCCCCCCCCCCCCCCCAACCACCAATAAACAAGGGTGGTGAACACCACCTTTCTGGGGTTGAACAACTCCAATGTCAAACAAACAAACAAACAAACCAGCTTTCTGGGGCCTCTGTGAGCTCATTCCCAGCACTACAGGCCCATTGAATAGCAGCTTTGTGCTCCTAGTGGGGCAATGCAGGCAGCCGCTCGGCTCCCTGTGGGGCCAGGGCTCCCACGCAGGGCAGCAGTCCTCTGAAGAGGCACCAGCCCAAGCACCAAGCTGGGGCCAACTTTCAGAGCAGGAAAAAAAAAAGTCAAAAAAAAAAAAAAAAAACCCAAACTCTTCAATCCTGCTCAGTTTTAGCACTGCCCTACTGAAAGCTAAAGGGATCAATCTTGAGGCATTGCGTTCAAACCTACAACCCTTCCCCCCCCCGCCCCCCCCCAAGCCCGGGCTTGCCTTTTCAGCCACACATACTTCCCAGGCCTTTTTTTTTTTTAATCGAAGTTTATTAGTTTTTAACTTTTAATATATTTAACTTTTTTATTTTTTTCTTAAAAAAAAAAAACAACAAAACACATTTTGGTCTGATGTTGGTTAATGGTCCTTTTCCCCCACCCCTCCGTGCTGGGAGGTCTTGCTGCATCCAGCACTGTGCCCAGCAAACACGTGGATGCGTGAGGCAGAGCCAGGACTGGCTCCTTCCATCTTCCAAATAAATAGAAACAAAAATCAATCATAAGTTTGTCCTGTTACAGCTGGGGAAGGGACCAGGAGAGGCCACAGAGAGGGACAGACTCTGCAATTGAAACCCATTTACAGAAGAGAAATGAGCGGATTAAAATCCTCTGCGAGACACTAGTAGTGACTAAACCCTACGGCTTCCTTCCCGAGCACTCCCTAGTGTTGTCGAACAATTCAGCCACTGAAATACCCAGGACTACTTCATCTGCTCCTTCCTCAGAGATCGCCGAGGGTGGCAGAGCAGGGTCTGTGCCCACTTCTCCACCAACCCCAACACCTCGATCCTCCCCCGCTTGGTGCCAGCAACAAAGCCGGGCATGGGTCAGGGAAGGGGCTTTTCCAAACTGTTCTCACAGAGTTGGCACCAGGGCAGGAACCTCTCCCTGCAGAGCCCAAACCCATCCCTGCAGGCAGAGCTGGCCCGGTTGCACACCGGGAAGAGGCACAAATGCCAGCTGCAGAACACAGTCCCCTCCAGCGAGGGGAATGGTCAGAAACCAGGGACTAACACGGGGCAGGGCTCGAGCTCTGCACAGAGCTGGAGCTGGGCTCTCCAGCAACAGCCGCTCCCCAGGGCTGCGGGAGGGGAAGGAGCCATCCCAGAGGGGTGCTGGCAGCTGGAGAGGGAGCTGTCTGCACTCTGCCTGCCCTGGGGCATCACAGCAGATTAAGGCAGCAGGTAAAAGGCAGAAAGGGAATCAAGGATGAGTGTGACACGGAGAAGCAGCAACCGCTGCCACCCCCAGAGCTGCAGCCCCTCCGGAGGAGGCGACGGAGGGAGCTGGAGGCCGAGATGGGCTCTCCAGGGTCCCAGTTCGCTCTGCCGGACCAGGGAGGGGAGAGGATGAAGGGGACAGGGCCCCTGGTGCTACGTGAGGGTGGCGTGATGGGATTTGACATCTCACGGGTTTGGCCTCCGGCAGGGCCCCCAGCCGCCCCTGCCAGTGCAGACACGGGGCGAGGGTGCTCAGTCATTTTTGCGGTGATTGTTGTTGAGGACCGGGTGGCCGTTGGACAGGGGCCCATTCTTCGCCACCTCGTCCTCCTCCTCCGAGTTGTCTGTCTCTTCACGGTCACTCCTCTCATCTTCCACCACCTGTGGGGGGGAGATGAAAAGTGGGCAGGTCGGTCAGCAGCAGCAGGGCCAGGGCAACATTTTTCTGCCGTGCCTCAGTTTCCCTGATACCAGCCACTCTAGTTTTCTCTCCACCCCAATTATTCTCCAACAAGGACTTAGCAGGACTCGGGAAGCCGTTCAGCTTCCTGGTTTGGGGTCCAAATCCAATAATGCAACCCCCAGCCTCCACCTTTTACCCAGGGCAGACCCACACCATTCCCTTCATCCCAAGCTGCACAAGACAGGTCCAGATCCAGCCCCTGCAGCAGCACCTCCCTGCAGGATGAGGGCTGCGAGCCACCCCCAGGCCCCTGTCTTGCCTTTCCAGTTATGAACTTCTGGGCCATGCGGATGATGAGGTAGGCCCAGAAGATATGCAGCGACTGCAGCACCGCCATCATGAAGTTGAAGAAGTAGTAGCCGAAGAAGGCAGGGTAGAGATCCAGCGGATAAACGACTGTGCAGTGCATGATCCTGGCAGAAGAATTAGCTCTGTTACGGCAGGGACTGGCCTCCCACACCCTGTGGGTATTCCCATCTCATGCCTCAGTTTCCCCACATCTTCACCAGCAACAATGCTCACCAAAAGGGCAGGATAACCAGGCGGGTGACAATGAAGACAGCAGCGAAGACAATGAAGATGTTGTTGCACGTGTTCCTCCAGCCAGCATAGTTGAACATCTTGGCAGACTGAAGGGCACAGGGTGAGAGGCAGGGAGGGGACACAGGAGGTGGCCACGGCCATGCCTGTGGTGGTGGGGTTGGGGACATACCTCCAGCAAGTAGTCGGAAGAGTCGTGCAGGGCCATGATGAGCGTTCCTGCGCGGATATAGTTGGCAAACCAGGAGAAGCTGATGAGGATGATGGTGGCAACATGGTGGATGATCTGCTCTTTGAAGTCCTGCGCCAGGAAAGGGGGGACGGTTACACTGACCCTGCTCCAACCCTCAACTCCCTGACATGCCTCTTGATTCCAAGACCCCCTCCAAGATCCTCCCAGACAGCTGGTCTGGTCTCCAATGTTCACTACAAACATGGAGAAAACCCTGCCAAGACAATCCCACATCTGCCAGCCCTGCAAGCCCAGAGAACCCCGCAGCCCACCTTGCGCTTGACATCAGAAGCAATGCTGAAGAGCAGGGACCAGTAGAAGGAGAGCTCGATCATGTAGTACCAGTACTGGGAGGGCAGCATGCTCTGAAAGACAAGGGACAGGTTGCAGGGGATCTTCCATGTATTCCAGGGGGTTCAATCTCCTCTCCACAGGCATCAGCCAACACACGTGGTGGCACCAGAGGTGCTCTGTGCAATGAAGGCAGGAAGGGCTGCGGGATGGGTGCTCACCTGGATGGGGTATCCTTTCCACACCTCCCGGAGATCATAGAACCAGGGCTTCTGTGGGAGGAGAGACAGAGAGGGAGGTGTTAGGTGGAGGCTGGGGGTGCAACGGGGCCAGGCGCAGGAGAGGCCAGTACTTACATCCACTATGACAGCCATGCCAGCAATGAAAGCAATAAGGTAAAACGTGAATCGCCAACTGGAAAAAGGAAGCAGATGGTCCTCAGATGGGCACCAGGGCGAGGGAGGGACAAGGATGGACCCACCAGCTCCATATTCCACCCTCCCAGGGCAGCTCCCAGCCGAGTGAGCCCCCACAGCCCCATGTAGCCCAGGGACATGGCAGTCCCCAGCGGCCAGCCCAACGGGTGACGGTGACTGCAGGGACGGGTGCGTGGTCTCACCTGGCCTCCCTGAACTTCTTGAGCAGGCTGGGCCGGTCCTGATTGCGGCGGCGCCGAAACCAGCGTTCCACCTGCCTCACTGTGCAGCCACTCTTCTTGGAGAGCATTTCCACATCGGCCTAAGGGCAGCAGAGATGTCAACACCATGCCATGATGCCCCTGCTCTGCCACTTGCCCTCCCCCAGCCACAGAGCCCATTCCAGTCCCCCTAACCTGCACCTTACCTGCTTGGGGTGTTTGGTGGTGGCATAGAACTTCTCCAGCACGGCATTGGGGGTGGCTTTTAACCTGATCTTCTCCTTGACGTTCAGCAGCCCAGCCAGTGGGGTGGCCACATACCTGAGGAAGGAGTAGGGGCACACAAGGTGTTCCCACTTCTGTGACACATACCCATCAAATCCACCTAGGGACCCACAGCCACTCCGTGCCTCAGTTTCCCCATCCTACTGCTGCCTGGCCTTGCTGCAGGCAGCTTCTCCAGGGCAGGTCCCTCCCTCACCCCAGGGCTGGGGAACACCTTCGCACTAGGTGCTGCCCCCCCTCCCAGGCGCAGCACAAAGAGGCACGGCCGTATCCGCCCCCTTCTCCTACCATTCCAACAAAGCCCCGTCTGTTCCCAGCCTCAGCTTGCCATTGTTTGCCCAACAAATCGCTCCTTAAATGCTGGGGCCTGCAGCCGACTGTGCCGTGATAAGGGCAGCAAAGGATGCACAAAGCCACGTTTGTGCAGGGCCACCAGGGACAGATCCTGGGGCCCAAAGCTATGCCGGGGACTAGCAGCAGCCTGTGGACAGAGCTCCCAGCCTGCAGGGTGCTGCCGCCAGCTCTCAGGACTTCCAGGTTCGTTCCCCACCAGGGCTGAGGACAGGGTGCCACCTCCAGGTGTTCGCCCTGCTTCTCCCCCAGCTAAGGCACCACAGCACATCCCCAGCTGCACGCCCATCCCCAGGGGTACAGGTACGACTAGGCCAGGGAACCTGGGAAGGGAGCACTCACGTCTCAAAGAGGTGCCGGACAATGAGGAAGAGGAAGGCCAAGGGGATGGTGATGTAGAGGTCAGAGGCTTTGGCATACACTCGCCCATCGCGGTCCTCCAGGTCGGCCCAGGTGAGATTCGCCGGGAGCCAGAGCCGTTCCCACCAGAAATAGCTGTACAAGGTCTGAAACATGCTGCGGGGAGAAAGAAAGGGAAAGGATGAAGATGGCACCTTCCCCATCCCCCCGAAGCACATGGCCATGAAGGACATCCCCTCCCACCAGCCACCGGGGCAGGACGGGACAGTTTGGCACCGGGGCTGGTCCCAGCCAGCTGGGTGCAGGGCTGGGGACAGCCGGGCTCAGAGCCTGCACCTCAGCCCCACACTGCAGAATCCATTCAGGTCCACAGGCAACCCCAAGAGGATCAACCCCACACCCAGAGCAGGAGCAGGGCCCATTCTGGGGAACCTCCCGGGCACAGACAAGGCTCAGGCAGCAAAACCGCTCTGTGGCTGGCACTGGGGGAAGTACCACAGGCCTGAAAGGAGAAGCAGCGCTCAGCGGTGCCTGGAATAGGATCCCCAGTGCCTAAGGGCTGGACCCCAGCACCGCTGCCCTCTACACCTCCCCCGGGCAAGCGGAGCATGACCCAGAGAAACAGGGCCGAGGACGGAGCACATCCTGTGGGGTGCAGGCAGAGTGTGAACAGGGACACCCCTCTGCCTGGAGCGGCGGCTGTTGGCCCCGCCTGGCCTTCACCTCGGCTCCCAGCAGCCACGAGCTCCCTGTGAAGCCACCTGGGGCTGGGGTCCATGGGGCAGTGAGGGTCTCCCGGCTCTACAGGGCGGCCGGGCGGTCAGCTCCAGCAAAGGGACTTTGCTCCGTGTGCCGGAGAGGTCAGCGGGTGATCATTAACCGAGGCGGGCTGCTGCCTCCGAGCAGCAGGACGGATCCTGGCACGGGCTGGAGGGAGGAACCTCGCTCCCGGTTCCAACATCGATCCCTGGCCCGGTTCCTGCAGCGTCAGCGGGGAGCGCACCAAGGGGACGCCCGCGGCCCCAGCAAGCAGCAGCCCGGCTCGGGGGCGATCCTCGCGCTCACGGCGCCTCTCCCGGCCTCGCCGGCTCCGTGCTCGCCCCCCGCGTTCGGTCCCCGGCTGCCGGGATGGGAAGCGGCCCGGAGCCGTCAGCGCCGCGGGGCGGGAGCGGGCGGACGCAGGCGGCTCAGCACACCCCGAAAGCGCAGGATTAGGGATTTGCCCGCGGCACAATGGGCACCTTTGTGCCCGCCGAAGTAAAGCCGCGGCCCAGGCACCCCGCGCCCAGCACCGGCCCCTCCGACGGCACCGGGACGCGACCCCGGGCCGCGGGCTCGGGGTTCTCCTTCCCCACGCCGACGCCCGCCCACCGGGCACGGGGCCGCTGAGCTCCCGTTCCCAACCCCCGGAGCCCCCAGTTCCGAGCGGGGCTTTCGGGGCGGGGCGGGCGGGCCCCCCCCCGCCCCCCACCCCGGGGAAGAGGAAGCGCCGGGCCCGTTTCGCAAGCGGCGCTCGGCCGGGCGAGGCCGCTGATAAGGCCGCGCGGCAGCGGGCTGCATGTAACGGGCCGGGCAGCGCCCGCGGGGCGGGGGCTGGGGGCCAGGAACGCCGCGAACGGGGGCGGCGGGCGGGACCCCGCGGGCCGAGCGGGGCCGGTCCCGAGCCACGAGACCCCGGGGCGGGAGGGGGTCAGGGGAGGCCTCAGCGGTTCCCCGGGCACGGCCGGCCCCGGGCTGCCCCGGCTCGGAGGGCGGCGGAGCCCCGGTGGCCGGTGATTGACCCCGGGGCCCGCTCGGTCCCCCAGCTGGGGCTGGGAGCCCCGGCACCGGAGGGGGAACCGAGCCGCACCCCGCCCCTTCGCCCGGGGCTCTCCCGCTGCTTTCCAGCCCCGAGGGGGATCCCGCGGCGCTGCTGGACTCGGCGGGGCCCGGAGCCGGCCCCAGCCCGGTACCCGCCCGGGTCTCTGCCCCCGCCCGGCCCCGCCCCGGGGCTGCAAAAATGGCGAGATTCGGGCGGAAAGGAGGAACGCGAGGCCGGCCCGGCCCGGTCCCGCTCCCGGCCCGCCGGGCCCGCCCCCGGCTTTCCCCTGGTCGCAGCCTCCCGGAGCGGGGCCGGGGCCGCTCCGGCGCCGCAGGGCCCGAGCACGCCCCGGTGCGGCTCCTCGCCGCCTCGAGGCCGGACCCAGGCCGGGTTCTTCCCCGCAGAACCCGGCGGCGGCCGCCCCGCGCCCGTCGCGGCGGGGCCTGGCTCCCCCCCGCCCCCGCCGGCCCCACTCACGCCGCCGCCGCCCGGAGCCGCCGCCTCGCGCTGCCACCGCCCCCCCGCGCGCCCCGCGCCAGGCAGCGGGCGGGAGTGACGTCACCGCCAACGCCGACGGACGGCCCGGAGGGGAGCGGAGCCCGCGGGGCGGGGCGGAGCCGGGCGCCAGGCGGGAGCAATCCACCGCCGGGCGGCAGAGCGGAGGCTGGGCCTCGCGGTCGGGGGCGGGGTCTCGCGGTCGGGGGCGGGGCCTCGCGGAGCCCGCCCCTCCTTTGCCCCCCCAGCATCCGCAGCCGGGGGCCGCAGGAGCTCGGAGGGGTCCCCGCGGGCAGCGATGCTCGAGGGCAGCCCCTGGGGGGCGCCCCCCCCCCGCCCCTCCCTCCCCACACCCCCCGTGGTCGCCGCCCCCCGCAGCTTCCCCCCGGGAGGGGGCTCCCAGTACCCCACTGCCGGCCCCCCACATCCTGCACCCCCCTCGCATATGGGAGACGCACCCCACAGCAGCACCCCACAGGCGCTCGGGGAGAAGTCCTTTATTGGCCAAGGGCTAAGGCAGCGACTGGGAGGGGGCGCCGACCCCCCTCTGTGAGTCCCCCCCCCGCTGAAGGTGCAGGGGGGCACCCAGGGGCTCATAACCCCCACGTTAAGGCCACTGGAAATATTGGGGGGGGGGCTGGGCCGCGGGAGAGGAGGGGCAGCCCTCATCCTCCCCCCCCCCTCGTCCCCAGGGACACCGGCACCGTCCCTGCAGGACAGGGGGGCTCCGGCTGGTGCTCCCCCAGGACTGGGGTGGGGGGGTCCCACCGAGCACTACAGGAGGGTGCAGTCCGAGTCCTTCTGCCGCTGTCTCCGCTCCACGGCTGGGCGGCCACCCGGCTGCGCTCGGCCCTGCGGACAGACAGCAGGGCTGGGGCACAGGAGGCCACCCCGGGGTGCCACCCCCCTGCCCCTGCAGCCCCTCAGGCTGGGGACGCAAGGGGGACGCAGCCCCTGCCCTCTGCCTCAGCTTCCCTCTGGGGTGGGGAAGGAGAGGCGTGAGGAAGGGGGACCCCGATACCTGTGTGGGGGCCGGGGCTGGCCGCAGCTGCTGCTGCTGCTGCTGCTGGTACTCCTCCTGCTGCAGCTGGCGGGCCAGCTCAAGGTCACTGAGCGTGGAGGGGCCCTGTCCCTGCTGCTGCTGCAGGGACAGGGCGATCATGTAGTCCTGCGGAAAGGCAGAAAGGGGCTCAGTCTAGCTCAGGTGCCGCCAGTCCCAGTGGCAGGGGATCTGCAGCATTCCCTGGAGCTGGGAAGGAACTCCAGTCCCCTCCCACCACCGCAGGTTATTCCCTACCTGGTCCACCTGCCTCTGCTCTGGGGGTGCCGCAGCAGCTGCCTCCTTGCCCAGGGCATGGCTGAGGTGGAAGTCGGTGTCACAGAAGCAACTGTCACCATCCACGTTGTGCAGGCTCTCCCACACCACCCTCTCCTCCTGCAGGAAGCCCTGATCCGTCACCAGCAGGTAGAGGTGGCCCTGGGGAGAGGGGACAGGGACAGTCAGCCTTGCCACCAGAAAGGCAAGCACCCGAGCTCAGAGCCCCCCAGATCCTGCAGGAAGCCACCCAGGTGCTGTGGCAGTGGAGCAGGGCAGGGAGCAAAGCCAGGGCACAGCCACACCTTGTGCTTTATCATGGTGCTGAAGTGGTTGTTGCGGAAAAAGACGCTCAGCTCCTCCTCCTTCACAGCAGCTGTGAGCTCACACAGCCCGTGGTACGTCAGCTGGGAGGCCGTGGACTCCAGGAACTGCTCCGCAATCAGCCCTGGAGTGACAGCAACATCAGAGCAGAGCCGAGGCACCCCAGGGTGCCCACGGCAGGCCGAGGGCTGCCCCAGGGCCCTTACCTTCGGTCACCAGGTTGGAGTCGCAGGAGTGTTTGCAGGTGATGATCTTCTCCACCAGCTGGTTGTAGCTGAGCTTGCCCACGGCCTGCACCACCTCGGGGCTCTGCAGGACAGCGCAGTGAGCCCAGGGTGCCGGGCACCTGGCCTCTCCCGCGGCACCCACAGGAGCACAGGAGAGGGCAAGGGTGGGAGGATTTAAGCCAGGGAGGTGGCCACCATCTGCATGGGGAGGGAGGTGAGCATCCTGCCCCTGCTGCAGCTTCCCTTGGGGACACCAGAGCAGCCAAACCTGCATCATCGTCCCCCAGGGAGAGCAGAGCAGCACCACAGCCAGCCCTGGGCAAATCTCAGCCGCATACAAGCCGCACACCCGCCCAGCCAGGTGCCAGGACAGCCCGCAGCCTCACCTGCGGGTCCACCAGCCAGCCGTGGTAGAGCGGGACATTGAGGAGGTCGAAGACGATGCACTCAGGTGTGTACTCAAAGTCAGAGACACCTGTGAACCGTACGTTCACGTCCAGGCCTGTCGAGAGCTTGGGGAGGACCATCATGGTGTCGTTGACATTCTGCAGGGGGAAAGCACAGGTCCTGCTCAGGACACAGGCTGGGCACCTCGCACCCTGCCACCCCATCACCCCCAGACCGGCACGTCAAGGCAGATAAAATCACAAGAGAAATCCCAGTTCCATTTTGTCAGCTGGGTGACATGCGGCACTCTACCACCCATGTGTCCCTCGAGACTCAGCAGAAAAGCAAAAGGGATCCGTTCCCCATCCAACCTCGCTCCTCACCTGCTGGAAGTTCAGCTGCAGCCCTTCTGACTTCTCTTGGGGTTTGATGGACAGGATGCAGTCCCCTTCAAAAGAGCAAAGGTGGCTGCTCAGTCTGGGGCGCTGAGCTCTCCTCCCTGAGGTGGGGGGGCGAGCACCCAGCCCAACAGTGCATTCCGCAGAGCTTGGAGCTGCACCAGGACTCCCTTGCCCCTTGGTTCCTGCCCTCCCAACCCAACAAAGGTCTGGCCTACAGCTCCTCCTCCTCCAGACACCGAGGGAACATCCCTTTGAGGGCTACGCACGGGGAGTGTGATCAGGGGAGAAGGTCAGAGGTATCAGTGGGTGGCAAGGTCAGAGATGGGCCCAGAGGTGGGGCAGCAGATGAGAAATGCCATCCTTTGCCAGTCCCAGGAGCCTGCAGGGCTGGCAGGGCAGCCACCACTCCCCCCCAGTTGCTCCCTGCTCACCCAAATGTGCCATCAGTTCATCTGACGTGACCACCTCCTTCTGCAGGGGCAGCTTCACCTGCGAGCAAAAGAGGACAGTGGTGCCTTCCCCTGCCCCTTCGCTGTGAGAGCCAGGGCTGCCACCCACTGCCCCAAACCCCCAGCTCGGCAGCACAGATCAAAGCAGAAGAGGTAAGAAGGGCAGAAGGGTAAGACACTTCGACCCTCCTCTCATTCTCAACGTATTATTTTGAAGCCTTCAGCTGGCTCCCGACACGACCCCTGAACATTCCTCCTAGCACCGCAGGGAGGAAAAGCAGCCAGTGTCCCGAGCCTCCAGACCCCGTGCCCGTCACCCTGCTCACCTTCCACTGCAAGAAGAGGATGTTCATGATGGCCAGCAGCGGGCAGGGCCCATTCTCGCTCTGGGTGATGATGGGCGTCCGCTCACCCTTCCACGTGATCCACTTCACGCAGTAGAAATCCGGTTCGGGCTCCCGCTCCCGGGCAGGAGGGCGGGTGCTGGGGGGCTCACCCGCTGGCCGCGAGGCTCCCTCAGGGGATGCGTCACTGTCCCGTGGGGCAGGCAGCCCCTCCTGGGAGTCCTGGACATTGCTGTCCTCGCTCTCCTGCTGTTCTTCGGGGGCCTTCTTGTTGCTGGCGCCAAGCACATCCTCTTCCCCTGGCTGCAGCACCTGGCCTCGCCCGCCAGCCTCTTGGCTCTCCTGGCTGACAGCTGGGATGTCCTCCCCTCCACCAGCCTCTCCCGCATCACGAGGGAGCTGGCAGAGCTCGGAGCTGGTCTCCTGGCACTGGGTACCGTCCCCTGTAGCGAGGATTATTTCCCCCTGCTCAGGCTGCAGCTCCATCCCACCAGCTCAGAGCATCCGGCGGCAATGGGCAGAGGCGTGCGGGCCTGGTGCCACCTCCCACGGTGGCAGGCTCGGCCGTGGAGCTCCCACCAGTCCCACGGATCCCACGAGGTGGCAGGGGAAAACTCCTGACCGCGGCACCCAGTTCTGTCCAGTAATGGCTGCGGTCCAAAGCTCTACCTTCCTAGGATGCTAAGCTCAGTTATTCCAAGAAAAATGTGTGTAGTGAGTCCGAGTCATTCGCCAAGCTTGCAGAGCTTAGATTGCTCTCTGTCACTTCACATTAATTTAAACAATCAAAAATAACGCTCAGCTACAAAGTCTCTGATACACTCTGCACAGCAGATTTTAAGAAGTCCAATATCCTAGAGGCCAAGTCCTTCTCCTCGAGGCTGTTTATTCTTCAGGGAGCTTCCCAGCTGTTTTGCCAAGTCTCTATCAGGCACTTTGATGTTCTTGTGGAAGATTTGGTGCTGCTGGTTTTCTAAATGACTTTAGAAATGCTGCGGCAGCGCTTGGTCTGTCACTTACTGATCAGTGTGGAGGCAGACAGCGGCAGGGCTGCCACTCCCTCCGGCTTCAAGTTCAATCATTCACCACTGAGATGCAATATTCTCCCTGCTCTGCATGTGTGTGCACACGCACACTCTGGGTGATTATACCTCTTACTTGCACTTAAAAAAATAATGAACGCGGATGTATTTTATCTGCCTCCTGTTAGCAACTAAAGAGGGAAAAAAAACCCTGTTACGAACTAAGCTGTGTACTGAAACACTTAACTCACATACTTATACCAGGGTCAGTTTGCTGAAATCCCAGCCCAGACCTGCGGAACAAAGGCAGTCCCAGATAGATTTGAAAATGCGTCTTTCAAGGTCCTATCAACTTGTTTATCCAGTCCTCTCCCTGCTGGTCTCTGAGGATCGCCGCAGCTCCGAGTGCTTTCCCCCGCACACGCTTCTCTCCTGCCCAGAGGTTACACAAACAGAACGAGGCTGCTCCGTCCTGGCTCCGACTTGGTCGGGGCTTTTCCACCTGCTGCTCTGCCTGTGCCCGGTTTCCTCCCACAGCCTCTCCTGCACAGGGACCGAAAAGGAAATGAGTTGGAAGAAGCGGTGCGTTATCTGACTGCCAGTAACTCAGCTCTGCTCGGCCTCTGGAAAGCCTTGTGCCCGAGAGCATGCATTTGTTGCAGGTGGGTGCCCCAGCAGTCCCCCTCTCCCCCATTTCTGCAATGTCTCTCCCCAGCCCTGTCTCGCAGTACCCTCGCCCCTCCCCGCAGCGCCAGGGCTGCTCCAGCTGAAGCACACACCTCAGCTGAGTCACCAGATCTCATTATTCCCTAATCTTTATCCTTCTCCCTCCTGCCACACACGCAGCCCTCGCGGCTCTCACCTAAGCTCATGGCAGCTCTCACCTAAGCTCATGGCTGCAACGAAATCCAAGGGGCACTGCAGAGGGATGGGCACTTTTGCCCCCCTTTGGTAGGCTGGAGCGGGATGCACAACAGGGCCGTCCCCGGACTCTCCACGAGGGACACGGGGAACAAACGTGAAGCAAACGAACAAGCAAGCGTTGCCTGACCCACGCAGCGAAGGTGCAGGCTGTGCTTGAGCAGTTTTGCCAATGCTGCTCTGCCAAGCGTGGAAAAAGCGAAGTAATCACAAACACAACAGGCTAAGTCTCCTTGTGGTGCCCTGCCCCACCACGAGCTCCCGGGGGGACGCAGCGAGAACAGAAGGGAACAGCAGCAGCACTGCTCCGCTGCATGGGGCTTTGCCACCACCTCTCCCAGCCCTGCCAGCAGGCCCCGCACAAGCAGTGGGGCCGGCGGCCACCACGCAGGCACCTCGCGTGATGGTTGTGCACATCTGTGCCACGCAGCGGAGCCTCCTCCCGGCTCCAGGGTGTCTGGAGAGGAAACTTCCAGGGAAACAAGTGGGAGGGCGAGTTTCAGCAAGTGCTGCAGTGCTTCTGCACCGGCTCTGTGCCTCTCCCACCCACTGTTGTGGGACATTGGGAATTCAGAAGTAAAAAGCATCCAAAGACGAGGCAAAATCCCCCTAAAAGAGAAGCACTAACAACCTCAAAGGCTTGGGTGCAAGCTCCTGACAATCAGAAACTCAGGTTCCAGCCACAGAAGAGCTCCTCTGCACAAACCCTTTCTCTCAAACCTTTTTCTAGGGTTTTGCTCACAGCCGCTATTGTAGCTCCATCCCTGTGTTGTCACAGCGCGTGCTGGAAAATGCTAGGCTAAATTCACTTCCAAAACGGGGTGAGCAGACAGCAGGATGCTAGAGCCCATGGGCCTTTCCCCTAACGTGGCTCTGAGTCATCTTCAACATAAACGAGTCCTTGGCTAACCCTCCCTGCACCACGTGCATCTCTGTCGCCAGCCTTTCCCCCTCCCAAATCAGCCTGGATCCCGCACGAGCTTGCTGCTTCACTTCACCACGTGCGGAGCAGTCCCCGTGAAGCCTCTGTCCCTGCGAGCCCATCGTTCGCTTCAGCGAGTCCCAGAGCCAGAGCGAGAACCGGCGTGCCGAGCTCTCCAGCCTGTTTTTTCTGGGTTCAGAAGCCACCGGCAGCTTTAAATAAAACAAGCTACAAGCCTGTAGCCTGTCGGCCCTGCAGAGAGGGGGTGGCTTCGCTGTGTTTGTACCAAAGCTGTATGATTAGATCCTGCCCCTCCCAGGTGTTATGGCAATAAACGCATCCCAGCCCGGGCAGGTTTTCAACAAGACCATCCCCTCGCCACGCCAGCCACACAGAGCAGCTCTTGCTGCTGGAGCACACACGGTGCCAGGGCTGGGAACCCAGCTCCTTGCCAGACCCTGCACCTGGCTCGTGACTCAGTCCTCGCCTCCTTGCCCCAGTTACTGCCTCCCGCCTGGCTTTGAAGTACCAAGAATAATTGACTCTCTGGCCTCTGAGTCCCAAAAGCAGTCAAGCCCCAGGTGGCTTCGTTACCACGGCCTTGCTGTTCTTTTTGTGAGGCCAGAAGCAATAAAAAGGGGGGTTAGCTGCTTCCAGCCTGGCACTCCGCGTGGTTGCTCTTTGGCTGCAGCATCCCCAAGCTCCCAGGACCACGGGATCTTCAGGTTAACTGCCAAAAGCACAGTATGAGCTGGATCCCAGGCTAATCAAAGCTGCGAGGCACTGAGGAAGAAATGCACCAGGGCTGTCTCCAGCCCCAAGGAAGGATTTGTCTTCCCTGAGATGTTCCCTCTCCATCTGTTTATGGGCCAGACCTAACCTCTCCAAGCAAGCAGGGAGGATTAGTGCAGGTAGGTCATGGCTGTATCTAGGGATTATATGCCACCAGTCCAGCTAAAACATTTAATGGGGTCCTCCCCTGGAAAAAAAAAAAAAAAAGAAAAAAAGCCACTGTGTAGTGCTGGAAGCAAGCAGTAAAAAGGCTCCTGCATCCAGAGAGCCAGGCATTCTCACTGCAAGAACCACAGTCACACAGTCCCAAGAGATTTCATTCAGTAAAGAAAATCCAAAAGGAAGGGGAATGGCTTCACCCTGCCCAAAAACAATCACAGAAGTCAAGCACTGTGAAGGTATAGCTCTGACCAGCCCTTTGCAGCCCTTCCTGCCACTGGAATGGGAACTGCAAGCCCAGCTGCTGAGCCGCGGCTGTCCCTGACTTACGCAAAAATGATTCACAGGTAGGAAGCAGAAAAACAGCCCTGTAAATGTGCTCATCTCCGGCCAGAGCCACAGCACAAAAACAAAGAGGAATTTAGGCCTGGAGCCAAGAAAGCACTTAAACACATGCTTAGCCCTCAACAGCTGACTGGTCTTGATCAAGGAAGAGCATGGTGCCCAAACTGAAGCACATGCTTAAGTGCTTTGCTGGAGAGAGGCCATGGAAACAGCCCGGCAGGTGCTGGTCCACACCCTCCTGCACATACACACCACTGAGGCTTCTTGTAACACACGGCAGGTAGACAGGAGGTGAAATAAGAACAAACGCGTGCCCCTGGTGTGGCTGCAAAGGATCACACTCAGAAACACACTGCCCAGCCCCCTTGGTGACCCACAGAGCCAGCCCCAGTTGTCACAGACCCACAGGGAGCCTGGGGCAGCGTCCTACCAGGCACGATGCACCAGCAGGCAGAAAAACAGGCTCCAAAACCCTGGGGCACACTGAATCACCGAGCTGCCCTGCATGGTAGGGACCTGGCAGCAGGTGAGGTACTGGGGGTTCTGGAGAGGCAGGGATGCAGCAGTCACCTGCTTCCGGGGGCAGTGGGCCCAACAGCAGCTTGAGCTCCTCTTATTGCTTCTTTTCCAAAGCACCTCTGATACCTCCGCAGGAAGAAGGCTGTTGTGTCACCTGTTTGCCAGGAGAAAAACCCAGACCAAACCCACTGGTCAGACCAGCTTTCTGTCCCCAAATCCCTTGGGGTTTCCTGCACCATGAGCATCCAGAACTTGCCAGTCACTCCCCAGCTCCACGGGTACAGGGCTCGCAGCCCCGGGGATGGCCACCAGGCCAGCCCCGCTCTATGCAGCTGGAGCCAGCGTCTCCTCCCTGTACGACACCAGGCTGGGAGGCACATCCTGCGAGGAGCTGATGAGGACACCGGGCTTATCAGGCTCGGAAAAGAAGGAGGTTGAGGGGCGACCTTGTTGCTCTCTAAGCTTTCTTGAAAAAGAGAGGATGTGGAGAGGGAGGCGCTTGCTTCTCCTCAGCGCCCTGTGTCAGGATGTGTGGGAACAAAACTAGACAGAGAGGTTCAGACTGGGCCATAGGAAAAAGACATCTTTATCGAGACAGTTGCTAGACGCTGGAGCAGGCCTCCTGGAGAGGTCGTTGATGCCTCCGTGTCTAACAGGCGTTTGGTTACCATGCTTAATGGCATATTTATCATTGGGCTCGTCCTGAAGTATTCAGCACCTGAACCCAACGATTCTTGAAGATCACTTCCAAACGCAACTATTCTATTCATTAATTTCGCATTCTTAATTATTACATTCTGCTAATGCTCTGTTATATCTTTTTAATCCCCAGCACTGATGAGCTTATCGAGATCACAGCCCACAACCAGACAGCACCACGCAGCACCCCCCAGCCCTCCTCAGCCCCCCCCACCGCCCCAGATCCCAGTCTGGTAGGGCCGAAGGCCGCCGTCCCGCCAGCCCCAGCCCCTCTCTCACCGTTTTTGCGCCGTTTTTGCGCCGTTTTCCCCCTTCTCGGCGGCGGAGCGGCGCGGCCTGCACGCTGCCGGGGCGCCTTCGCCGAGGCGGCTGCCAGGAGGGCGGAGCGGGGGCGGAGGAGGAAGGAGGGCGGGGGGGGGGGGAAGGAGCGGCAGGCAAACAACCGCGGTGTGGGGCCAGGCCGCCGGCAAGGGGAAGGCGGCCAGGGGCCCGCAAGCGGAGCTGGGACCGGGCCGAGGCCTCGAGCCTCAGGCCCCGACCTCAGGCGGGCCCGGGGGCGCCCCCCCTGTCGCCGTGTCCCCCCCGCGGGGCCGCCCCGCCTGTCCCGGCAGCCCGCGCGGAGCCGCCGCCCCCGCCCTCGGGGCCGTACCGGGCCGTACCGGGCCGTGGCGCGGGGGGGGAGCCGGGTTCTCGCGGCCGCCGCCACTGCCATGGAGCGGTTCGTGGAGGGGCGGCGGGCGGCCCTGCAGGTAGGGGACACGCGGGGACGGGGCGGGCGCGAGGGGTGCGGGGGGGTGCTTGGGGACGGGGGGGGGCACGGGGAGGACGAGGGGACGGGGGGACACGGGAGGACCGGGGCGGGGACAGGGGGGCACACGGGGACCGTGGGCGGGGGTACGGAGGTGCCGGGGGACTGGAGCCCCCCCGTTCCCTTGCCGGGGGAACCGCCTCGCCCACCCGCCCGCAGCCTGGGTACGGCCCCAGCCCGCCGTGCTCCCCATGCCTGCACCCACGCTCGTGCATCCACTCACGGCCCCGTCCTCGCTACCACGACAAGCAGGTGCAGAGGTGGCCGGGGTGGAGCCCAGCCCAGGGTCCTCTCCTGCACCCACGGTCAATGGCAGAATTTGGAGTATCTCAGGCAAGGGCGATGCACAGAGCAGAGTTAAAGGCAAAGAACAGAGTAGAATAGAATAGAATAGAATAGAATAGAATAGAATAGAACAGAATAGAATAGAATCATTGAGGTTGGAAAAGCCCTCCAAGTTCATCGGGTCCAACCGTCCCCCTGCCGCTAATGTCACCACTGAACCATGTCCCTAAGCACCACGTCCAACCTCTCC
>CM021755.1:235265-276491 GCA_011075105.1 Heteronetta atricapilla | reverse complement strand
ATGTCCTTCTGGCAGTGAGGGGCCCAGAACATGGTACTCAAGGTGTGGCCTCACCAGAGCAGAGCACAGGGGGACGATCACGTCCCCGGTCCTGCTGGCTGCACTGCTCTTGATACAACCAGGATGCCATCAGCCTTCTTGGCCTCCTAGGCACACTGCTGGCTCATTTTCAGGTGAGCATCGACCAACACCCCCAGATCCTTTTCCTCTGCACAGCTTTCCAGCCACTCTGCCCCAAGCCTGTAGTGCTGCATGGGGTTGCTGTGGCCAAAGTGCAGGACCCGGCCCTTGGCCATGCTGAACCTCATCCCATGGCCTCTGCCCATCAACCTGACCTGTCCAGGTCCCTCTGCAGAACCTTCCTACCCTCCGGCAGGTCGACACTACCCCCCAGCTTGGTGTCATCTGCAGACTTACTGAGGGTGCCAAGCTTGGCTCACAGCTATTTACTTCGTCGCCTTCTGTGGAATAAATGAGCATATCTCGATTATGTCATGAATAAACGTCACCAGAGAAGGGTCTGTAGGCAGGTCATCTCCCTAGGGTGTTGCATGCCATGCTGACTGCCAGGGAGCGGGGACAGAGGATCTAGGGGGTGACAGCAGTGTCCCTGCTGCTGCCCTGGCTAAGAAGAGGTGAAAGGGGGTGTTTGCAGGGTCAGATAGCCTCCTAAAATTCCTGCCTCTGCTCACTCAGTGAATGGAGTTGGCAGCCAGGGCTGAAAGTCCAGTCTGCCTTTCACCTTAACTGGAAAAAACACTTTGGTCTGGGGTTAAAATAATAAAGGTGAAGCCTCGGAATCTGTGCTAAGGTGCTGGGTCCTGCGTCTCCCTGTGTGAGCCAAGCAGCTGTAGCATTCCCATGCAGGGAGGGACCCTGTGACGTGGTTGGGTTTCTTTTCTAATTTCGTATGTGTGCCCTGGTAACATGACACTTCCAAGCCATAAACCAGCCCTGACCAAGCCTCTTGCCTGCTGCAGAGTCTGCTGGAAGCCAGTTGCTCCCAGCTGTAGCTGTGAGATGCTGGTTGTTGGGTGAGGCAGCAAACAGCTCTGGAGCTGAAGGTGTGCATCGAGTCAGTGTCCTTCAAGAGCTTGGGGGATATCAGAGGTACACGTGGCTCTGGCAGGGCTGATGTCTCTCACCCTGGCAGGAACACATCCAGTGCCGCCAAGAGGTGCACGTGGTGATGGGCAATGAGGCCTGCGACCTGGACTCTACCGTGTCTGCCCTGGCCCTGGCATATTTCCTGGCAAAGGTGAGGGTGCCTGCACGCTGCTGGGTGACCGGGGGGCTCGGGGGATGCCTCACTGGGTGCTGAACCCCTTGCAGACCACCTCACCACCCAAAGCCGCCTTCATCCCCGTGCTGAACATCCCGCGCTCGGACTTCGCCCTCCGCACAGAGACAACATTCCTGCTGCGGGAGCAGGGCATTGCGGAAACCTCCCTCATCTTCCGCGATGAGATCGACCTGGCCGGGCTGCACCAGGCTGGGCTGCTGTCCCTGACATTGGTTGACCACCACGTCCTGCCCAGGTGAGCACAGGGCTGGGATGCAGACACAACCCACCGCCTCGTTCCTCCCATGCGTGAAGGGCTTGATTTTTGGCTCAGGGTGGGTAAAGCCTTTCCCCTTCCCTTCTGGAGTATTTTTATGGCAGGAGGAGAGGGGCAGAGGGGCTCTGCAGCCTCTGCTGACAGTGGTGCGTGGCAGGTGCATGCAAGAGCTCTCACCATCCCCATCTCACCCACCAGCACTGACACAACCCTGGAGGAGGCCGTAGTGGATGTGCTGGACCACCGGCCGCTGGAGCGAGTGCCCAGCTGCCAGTTCACAGTGGAACTGGTGGGCTCCTGCGCCACACTGGTGACAGAACGGATTGCCCAGGGACCCCCAGGCGTGCTGGACCGGGCCACGGCCGCGCTGCTGCATGGTGAGGCCAGGCCCTGTCACCCAGCATGGGGCTCTGCTCCCATGCGCTGACGGTCTCCATCCCCCCAGGCACCATCCTGCTGGACTCTGTGAACCTGAGCCCTGCGGCTGGCAAGGTGACACCCCGGGACGTGGCGTGCATCTCCCTGCTTGAGTCGAGGTTCCCCGAGCTGCCAGCCCACAATACCATCTATGAAGCCCTGCAAGCGGCCAAGTTTGATGTTTCAGGTCTGTACACATGTGTCTGGGGGCTCACCAGTGCTCGATGGCGGCATGTCTGGGGATAAACAGTTCCCCTGAGGCACCAGGACACATCCAGAGGGCTAATGCTCAGCCCCTCTCACCTCCCAGAGCTGACAACAGAGCAGATGCTGCGGAAGGACCTCAAAACCCTCTCCAATGATGAACTGGTCCTCGCCATCAGTGGTATCTACGTAGACCTAGAGGTGAGGCTCAGTGAGGGGAAACCGAGGCACAGGGCAGTTCTGCAGGCACAGTGGGGCAACACCAGCATCTGTCTTCCTCCAGACCTTCCTGCACCGCCCTAACTTGCTGCAGGACCTGGAAGCTTTCTGCCAGGCTCGGGGCTATGCTGGGCTGGTGGCCATGACGGTCTCCTTTAACGAGCGCTACGAGCCCACACGGCAGCTGGCAGTGTACAGCCAGCACAATGCCCTGCGGAGCATGGTGAGCAGAGTGGGGACCCCCAAACCCACCCACCCCTGGCAGAAGGCTCTGGTGGGAGAGGATGCGTGGGGCGGGGTGTCTTCCACACGCATTTACCCTGAAAGCCCCCAATTCAGGGGAACGGGGGATCAGAGGTGCCCAGCGTGTCCCAGACACCATGCTCTGCCTTCCAGGTTTGCCAGGTGCTGGAGGAGGCCACAACGCCGTCCCTGCATCTCCAGCCCCTGCCCAGCCCCTGGTCCTGTGTCAGCGCCTACGCCCAGGGCAACACGCTGGCTTCACGCAAGAAAGTGCTGCCCATCCTCCATGCTGCGCTTGGAGGGCTGGGGGCCACGGCAGGGCTGGAGGAGGACACAGCCCCGCCGCCCACCCCCATGAACAGCCTGGTGGACGAGAGCCCACTGGCACAAGCTGTGCCCCCCCCTCTGCCCCCAGGCCGTGCTGGAACGGGTCAGCCGCATGGCTGCCGAGCAGCCCCCTGACCCTGACAAGTGAGGGGTCCCCGGCACCCGCTGTGCCCACTCGGGGTGCTACCACGGACGTTGCACCCCCAGCACCGGTGAGCTGCGGCCTCCTGCTTGCTGCTGCAGCCCCCTCCCTGACACCATTTGCCCCTGCTGCATTGGAGTCAGTGCCCTGGGGCCCACGAGGAGTGGGGCGGCATATGGTTAACAAAGTTACTGGGGTTTTAATAGTTCTCCTCCTGGCCCTTTCTGGGGCTGTGGGGGTTGTGGGTGCTTGCTGAGGCCCTGGCTGGATTGCTGGGTGTGGACACAAGCGGCTCAGGACTGTTATCCACATCTGAGGATTAAATTTCCCTCTCTTCCCGCTGTTGGCTCTTGGCTCTTCTTCAGGGGGATCCAAGGGCCCACATACCCAGCACTGGCCTCCTGGAGGCAGAGCCCCTGATCTTGGGCTGAGCTGGGTTAGAGGAATTCTGGAGAACATTTCATCTCCAAAAGCCACCCGGTGTGCCGGGGACTCAGTGCAGCTGAGCCTCTGCATCCAGCCTGGTGGGAGGGAACCTGTCGTGCCCAGGGGTTCTGCCGGCTGCAAATGCAGCTGACCCAGTTGGGGTGAGCCACCACTGGAGCCATCCCGCTGGGGCCACCGCTGTTGCCAAGGGCAAGCAGCTGATCACGAGGTCCCTGGGGTCTTCCACAAGGGTTCCAGGCCTCTCAGCAGGGGACAGTGATAAGGGTGGCAACAGCTGGGATAGCCTGGACCTGAGCGAGGAACAGCAGGATGAGGACATCCCTGGGTAAAGAGGATGGTGGGACCAGCACCCCCAAAGTTGATGCACCTGCCTGGTGCCCCCCCAGCACCCCTCGCCCCATCTGGGTCCCGTTAGCAGCGTAATGGCGAGGAGATCCTGGCAGCCCGTGGACGCCCATCTTGGGCCAGCACAAGGTTTTATTTCAAAGGTGTGTTTTTCCCGGTGAGTTTTCTGTGGGGTTAAAAACTGAATCAAGCATCTGCGCTCGCTTGCAAGCACCGGGCACGCTGCAGGGCTGGAAGAGCCCGGCCCCACACAGGAGCATCCCTGCGTCACCTGAAGCATGGTGAAGGGGAAACCCTCTGACGCCCAGCCGCAGCTCCCAGCACGTGCTCTTTAATATTTAATCCTGGCGCTATTTGAACTATATACACGTGCGCCTAGATTCAGGAGCCCAAGCCAGTCCCTCTTTCCAGGGGGAGCAGCTGGGTCAGGCCCCGTCCTGCCTCAGACAATGCCGGTTAAAGCCCGGTAGTGATGGCAGAGGCTGCCTAGGTGGTTTTCAAGCTTAAAAAATATCCTAAAAAAGAAGGAAGGCAGAGGTTTGCTGGCGGTGGCAATGCCAGCAGAAGGCTGGAGGAAACACGGGCTCTGTGGTGGTGTCAGAGCTGAGCCGCTGCCTGTGAGACGCCGAAATGCTGGGGTCTTTAACGCCATTCTGGATCTGCCCCTAGAGCAGAACTGGCCTCGCCGCCATTCCCCAGGAAAACCGAGGAACTGAGGCCAGTGCCAAGAGGGGCCCATGGGAGACACCGGTGCTGTTCAGGTTGTGGAAAAAAGGGAAAGCGGTAGGATTTGGCACATCTTGACTGCGCCTGGCAGCTCCCAGCGCGCTGCAGGTGGGTGGTGGCGTCCTTTGGGCTGCAATCCCAGCTGGGTGTGGGGTGGCCTCGCTCCCTCCCCGTGTCACCATCACCGGCCCAGTGCCTCAGGGAAGGAGGGATTTGTGGGGGACAACCCAGAGCCACCAGGACAGGCACGAGGCTTGGTCTGCATAAGTTACTGCGGGAATAAAGCGCCCGAGGTTGGCTTTTCCTCCGGTGTGGGGATCAGGCAGTTCAAGTCTGGGCTTACATAGCCAGGAATCTGCAAAGTTCAAGAGATGTTGGGTTACAAAACTGCACAAGCGGTGGAGTGTTAATTACTTGCTGTGCCTTGGATGGTGACAGCAGGTTGCTGTGGCCACCTGCACACCCGGCTCCCAAAATGACCACGTACTCACATGCTACAACACCCGGGAGCTGGTCCACTGTCGCTCCCGTCCGCCCTTGGACCTCATCTCTTGGACAGCGCCTGTCTGCAGGGATGGGGCAGAAAAGTGTCACCACCGCTGCGAGCCCTGTCACCCACCCGGGACACACCACCTCCCAAGCAGAAGGCCCCTATGGACCACCCTGGAGAGCCGTCACCCACCCATGAGGTCACAGCACCCCAAAGGGGAGACCCACCACCCAACCGTGAGACCCACCACCCAGCCACAATCCCCCCACTCCAACAGCAGCACCCACCACCCAGCCCGGCATGCAGATGGCGTACCATGGGCAGGCCTTCGCCTGCGGCCATGTCTCCAGAGCCAATGTGCGTCAGGTGCACGAAGTTCATGGGCTCGCCGATCATGGAGCGGTCAATCCGTCTCCTCCTCTTCTTCTGCAGGTGGATGAAGGCCATCAGTCCCCCGGCACCCCCAGCTCCACAACACCAACCTCCCCACCCCCAAACTGCAGCTACTCACCGGCTGTGGCTTCTCCACAACGCAGCAGCCCAGCTTGTGCCAGAAGTCACTCATATTGGCAGCGCCTTCCAGCTTCCCTCTCGCTGGGGGCTGTGCCAGTGCAGAGACCCCGGAGCGCTCTCACTCCATGGGGACGGGCAGGGGGGGGCCCGCGGCACCTGGTCAGGGTGGCCAAGATGGCAGGGAGGTACCTGGGGGGCGACAGAGGCAGGGGGGAAGGATTTGTCCACAAGTCACAGCTCAGTGGGGGGGCAGGAGATGGTGGTGTCAGGGTTGTGGGGTGCAGGTCCTTGGCTGACAGCTGCCGACAGATGATGTGGCAGAGTGGGGAAACTGAGGCACGGTATGGCAAGGAGCTGCGTGTTTGGAGGGGGAAGAGCCGCAGTCCTGACCCCCCCCCCAAAGCAACTCTTCAACCCACAGAGACCCACAGGCACCACAAAGGTACCTGGAGGAGCTGCCCTGTGGCCGGGACAAGATCTGTCCCCTGTTCCCCCCCCCCACAGCACAGGATGCACGTGGGGATGCTGCGGGGGGATTGGGAGAGCTGCTGCAAATCCCAGCCCCTGAGCAAGGCAGCTATAAATATCCTCAGCCCTTCTGAAAAGGGGCCGGAGGTTGAGCTCTTCCGCTTCGGCTCGAAGAGCAGACGGCGGGGCGAGGGGATCGGGGGGGGGGAAGAAACAGCACAGATAATACAGCAAATGGTCCGGGGAAAGGGGAAGAGGGGCAAAACTGGGAGGGGGGGATGCGTGGGAGGGGGACACAGCCCTGCTCGGCAGAAGCACCCAGCGGCGGCGTGGACTCGGCTGAGTGGGTCTGAAGGCCGCAGGAACGAAAGCGAAGCCTCCTGCCCTCGGGGTGTGGGCCGCCCGCAGGGAGCCCCCGGAGCCTGGAGACCCCCGGCCGTGGGGGGCTCATCCCCCCGCAAGATGCCGAGACCCAGGGCAGACGAAAGGAGGCCGCTGGCGCCTCGGCCCAACCGAGGCCGAGCATGCCCACGGGGGTCCCTCACGGACCGGGAACCCCCCGGAGAAGGGGGGTCCCCGCGAGCTGGCTCAGCCTCCCAGCGGGGCGCCCCGGGGCCCACCCGCGCGATGAGCTGCGCCCGGTCTCAGCCCGCACAGGCGAAGCTGGGTGGGGGCCAAAGGGGGGAGGTGGGAAAAGCCGCCCGGAGCCGCCCCGGGGCGCTAGGCCGGAGCCAGGCCGGCTCGCACAAGATGACTTCCCGGTTGGGAAAGCACCGCTCGGCGGCTCCTGCGTCACCGGCGCGGAGCGGAGCGGAGCCGAGCCGGGCCTCCCCGGGGCGCCGCTCCCGGCCTCCCGCGGCGGGGCGCGGGGGTGCGCCCCCACCTCTCCGGGGGGTGCCCCCGGCTCCGAGGGGCTCTGTCGGGGCGCGGGGGCCGGTCTCGGGGGCAGAACGGGGGGGGAGCCCACCCCGCACGGGACGGTGCCGCCCCGGGGGCAGCAGGGCCCTGGGGGGCCCGGGGTGCCCGGCGGAGCTCCCCGCTCCACCCCCGTGTTGAGGCGGGGGGTACCCCGGGGACCGTGCCCCAGCTCCGGTACCGGATCCTCATTCCCCCCCCCCCCACTCCCGCCCCCGCCGCTTTCCCGGGGCTTTTTTTTTGGGGGGGGGGCTTCCGCAGGGCCTCACACCTACACCCCCCACCCCCCTCCCCCGGCGGGGCCGCGCGTCCCGGTAGCAGCCCCTGTTACCTGCGCTCGGTGCCGGTGCGGGGTCCCGGGGCGGTGCCGGTCACCGGATCCTAGCTCGGAGAGGCCCGGCGGCTGCGGGACGCGGCCCTCCCCCGCCGCCCGGCACGGCACGGCCCGGCACGGCCCAGCCCGGCGCACAGCTCCCACCCTGGACGCCGGCAGCATTGCAGGAGCCGCGGCTGCGCCGGGGGGGGGAGGGGGGGGACACGAGGAACGGGGCGGGGGGACCCGGGGGGGAAACCGGGAGAGCTCCGGGGGACCTTGAGAGGGGCCTTCTGGGGCTCAGCGGTGCCTGGGGGTCCCTGGAGGTCCTGCTAGGGATGGGGTGCTGGGGCTCGGCGGTGCTTGCGGCTCTGGGGGTGCTGCTGGGATGTGTGGGGGGGGGACAGGCGGGACTGGGGGTGCCCAGCAAAGCCGGGGGTCCCCCCAGCGGGGCTTGGCGCAGCTGGGGGTCACCGTCAGGAATGGGGGTCCTGGGCCTCGGTGGGTCTGGGGGCTCAGCATGGAGCAGGTCTCGGGGTCCCGCTGCACCCCAGGGTTATGTTTGCCAGCCTTGAGCCCCGTTTTTCCATGGATGCCCCTCAGAGGAGTGAAGCCCTGGAAGCCCCCCCCTGGCTGGCCCAGCTGCAGGCGTCAGTGCCACCACATCATCTCCACACTGGGCTCTTCTGCTTGCACAACGCCCGCTGCGGCAGCACCAAGGGCCACAATGACCCCACTGCCTCCATGCCCCCCAACCCAAATACCACAGGGGCCGGGGTCCCAGCCTGGTGCCCCCCCAACTGGGTTGGAAGCGGCCCCTCCAACCCGCCCTGGACGGGGGGCCAGGGTTTGGTGCAAGTGGCCGCTTGCCTCCTTTGCACACCTTTTCAGCCTGCTGTCCGGTTTGGGACAAAAACCTAAGATTTTTCATCTTGTGCCACCACCAGCAGCGCTGCAAAACCCTGTGAGGGACACGGGCACCCCCAGACCCCCATCCCATGCTCACCTGCGAGCTGCCAGCCCACAGCCCTCAGTCTGGGGGTGCTGGGCACCCCCTTGCCTCGTACACAGAACCTCGGCCAGGATGGCTGGGGGCTGGAAACGGGGGCGCTGCCCCCCCCAGGCCGTGAGCTGGTGGCCGTAGGGCGAGGCAAGGCTGGGCCGTGGCAGGTGAGCCATCTCCCCTCTGCACGCCCAGTGTATCCCCAGCCGCCTCCTGCGCCTCCGCCACCGCCTCCGCGTCCTCCCCATCGCGCCTGTCTGTGCGTCCATCCCGGCATGGGTGGGGGCTGCTGACTCATCTGCCCACGGCCCCCCCCACGGCGGGCGCTGCGAGGGGCTGCATTGCAGACCCGGACGCGCCAGCAGACAAAAGCGACGCTGCGGTGCAGTGCGGCTGTCGGCACAAAGAGCTGCCAGCCTCCAGCCCTCCTTCCCTCCGCAGGTAGGGTCAGCAGCAAAGGGCTGGGGGTGCTGGGAAGGCTCGGGTGGGGACCCCGGGATTTTTGGGGTGAGCGGCGGGGATCAGGTGAAGGACAGAGCTGAGCACGGTGTGCCCACCCGCCCGTCTTTTTTGGGTGACACATGATGTGGGGGGCTTATCTGGCATCCGTTGCCTTTTTCAGAGCAGAATTTGTAATTTTTATTGCTCTTCTGTCACCTCCCTTTGGGGCTTTAAGCCCGTTGTCCACGGTGCTGCTGTCACTGCAAAATAATGCGGGGCAGAAAGCACCCGGAGATGTTCCCATTGAGGAGGAGGCTATTTAAAACCGCTGCGGCTTGCTTTCCCCGGGGGTGACACGGGAGCCTTTCATAGCCTCCAAGTTCAATGGGGGGTGTAAATTTAGCAGGCAGTCCCCCCCTTGCTACAGGGCTGGGCTGGGGGGGGGCTGGGTTTGAGGTACGCCTGAGTCATCCTTCAGGATTCAGGGCATAGAACGAGAGCACCGGGGGGAGAAGGAGGCTCTTTCAGGTCAGACAGTTGATTTGAACCCTTGGGGGGGGGGTTGGCTGTGCACCCCCAGGGTACGGCAATGCCTTCGGCTTCGTGCGCAGGGAAGGGGCAAGACCCTTTTGTCAGAAAGGGGTTCTCTTGGCTCCTGGCTCCTGTCCCCGCTGCTGGAGTGGATGGGGAGGGCAGGGGGAAGCCTCTCGGTGCCCCACACCAATCTCCTTTTTTTCCTCCCCCCCCCCCCCCCGTGCCAAAGCACCCAAGGTGCCAGGTGGGGGATTCCCCTGGGAATTCCTATGCTTAGGATGGGCTCCCCTCCCCACCAGGTTGATTTGGGGATGGGATTTGGCCAACACCACAACGCCTGGGAGCGTTGGCCCCTTTGGGGCAGCCAACCCAGGGCGTTCCTCCTCCTCTGCCCCCTTTGCAGCCTGACGATGCTGGACACCATCAGCAACCAGTACGACTCCTTCATCTACTGGAGGATGCCGATCCCGCGGCTGGAGCTGGCAGAGCTGGAGGGGCTGGGGCTGGGCGAGGGGTCCCTCTACACGCCCCGCACCGGGCTGGCCAAGCTCCCGGGGCCGCGGGAGGCAGCTGCCCAGGGCAGCTCTGCCGAAGAGGACAGCTTGCTGCCCTTCAACAGCTTCAACTTCTGGAGAGCACCCATCGCCAGCATCAGCTCCTTTGATTTCGACCTCATCTGACATCCTCCCCTCTCCCCCCCACCCTCCTCCCCGCTAGGCATGCCAGGGTTTGGTTTTGTTGGTTCTGTACGGTGTCGTTTTTTTGTCTCTGGGCGCTTTTCAGCATTGCTATCGAACCCCACAGCTCGCCCAGGCCCTGCTGGCAGGTGGTGGCATCCTCTCAGCCAAGCTCCAGCCTCGCCTCGTGCCTCCTCACTCCACTTCTTCCTTCGGAAAGCATTGCAGCGGAGCAAGCCTGGGGCAAGCAGGAACCACTGCGTGGCTTCCAGCAGGAGCCTGGCCGTAATGCCGGGTCTTCTTGGAGGTCAGCTTTCACATGCCTCCTCCGTGGGCCCAGGTTTATTTCTCAGTGCAAACTTGAAGTGGGGAAAAAAAAAAAATCACCAATCTTGAATCACTTCACCTTTTATACATTTTTTTTTTCCAAGATTGTTCTCCAGGAGAGCTAACATGAGAGCTCTGCCTTGTTGGATGTGCTTTTGGGGTTTGATGTGGTTCCATGGGGCATTTTGTGAAATTGTAGCGGATCCTGATGAAGTAGTGATGTGGAACATCCCAAAATTGTCTTAAGAGTTCAGGGGCAGGTGGCCAGAGGCAGCCTGAGCGCTGAAAAGGCACCAAAAAGAGGCAAATACTGGCAAAATCATGCTCTCCATTATGAAAATATGAAATATTTTTCATATGAGAGCAATATGAGAGCAATATGAAAATCATGCTCTCCATTATGAAAATAATGGAGAGCATGAAAATTATGAAATCCATTACGAAAATGGAGAGCGGGTCTCCTGTCACTTCCAGGAATTACGCATCCTGCTGGCAGAGATGAAAAATGTAAACTCCCCTGCACAAAGCTGTTTGATTTCTGTGCTCTGCGCTGTGAAAACCACAAGAGAGGTATTTAAAATAAAATGGTTTAAAAACATACCCAGTCCTGCGGACACTTAAAAACCCAGGTAGACTGGAATTGATTTTTTTCAGTAATTTGCCATTAAATTGTTTTAAGTCTTTCCTATGAGCTGATAACTGAAACAATAACATGTAGCCTTGGACAAAACTTTTTTTTTTTTTTTTTTTTTTTTTGGTTGGAATGCTGGAAATTGGAAAGAATGCTAAATTAGAGGCCTATTTCTGGGTCCCCTGCACCTGGCAGAACTGTTTACATCAATATTGTGTGGGTGCAAGAGGGCTTGTAGGAACAAATTTTTCTGTTTCTCTGGGACATTTGACTATTTTGACACCACCTCCCCCCAAAAAGATCAAACTTGAAGAAAAGCACAAGCTTTGGAAATCACCTATGTATTGAATCCGTGAAAAAGTAGGTTTATTCTTTAGACACAAAATATTTTCTTTCAACTCACAGTCATCATCATTGATTTCCAGATTTGTGCACAGGCACACACATTGATATACATATGAGTGCAATGAAAAAGCCCTTTCAAACTGAGAATGGGAACATCCCTCTCTAAGGAGTGTGCAGCAGAACATTCACCATTGTGGGGTTGCTCCACTACAGTGGTTATTCTTTCTTCTAAATGAAATGTCAGCAAGATGTACCAGTTTCCCTCCAATACCTGAACTTTGACCAAGCTCCGTTTTCTCTCGGCAAAAGGTCTCCTCAGCTCTGCTCCAATGTGTGACCCATGGGTGTTGGCATGGGCCAGGCTGTGAGCTGGCTAACAGCTTTTGGACACTTTGGTTTTGGACCAGGCATTTAGGGGCACGTGTCGGGGAGGAGGAAGACATGAGGGTGCTGGCCAGGACCATCTCCCAGCCCAAGCAGCTGAAGCCCTGCCGTGATCACTGCAGGGAGGGCACACCCTGCTGGAGAGGCAGCTGTGTGCTCAGCACACCTTGAACAGGCGCCAAGAAGAGAGAGAAACCCGCTAAATACAGTAATCAAACATCAAAATCACATGGCTCTCCCATACAATGATCCCAAGACCAAAACAGCAGCGAGGAGGAACTCCCGGAATTTCTCCAGGACATGGCACCATGTCTTCAAAACCCATAAGACTGCCTTGAAATGTGCGCTTATGTTCCCCACCAAGCTGTCCTGCTCAAGCCCACGTACTCTGTAACCATGGGGCGGATAAGCAAGTGCCTGTCTGTCCCTGATAACCCATACTGGGGCGCTGAGTTTGAGCGAAGACGGCTGTGGTGCACAGCACAGCAGGGTCAAATCTGGTAGCAACCAAAAGCAGGGAGCATTTCACCTCTAGCCCTGACAGCATCCACGCTGTACCAAGCGAGTCTGGTCCAGCAAACAGCTCCCACTCGAGACCTGGTGTTTGCGTCTTATATCCATCTGAAAGAAATACAATGAAATAAAAAGTGCAAGACAGGTAACACCTGATTTGCCTTCACAAGCCAGTGTTTTCTGACCTCTACCTGCTGTACTCACCCACCACTTGCCCTTGATTTCCCCCATGGAAGTATATTTTGTTTTGTTTTTCAGTATTTCAAAGTACCCTGGTTTACCCCAAGGCCCCACACTGTAAACAGTTGCTGTACCTGGCAATCTGTCACTGCTGCTTTACTATGCTGCCTTTAACAACTGTTAATAAAGGCTGAATGTCCTCTTGTGTGAGTGTTGCATCAGGGTTTGATCCTTTCCAATCCAGCAGTTCATGGCAGGAACCAAGCGGGGCGTTTTCCGACACGGTGCTTTTGCTGTGCCTTTAAATGCCTGGCATTCCTTAGCCTCTCAGCACAAAAGATTTTAGCTTTTTCTACAGCTCTACATAAAATCATCTTTCTTTTCTCTGTTTCACAGAAATGGGGAAACATAAAACAAAGCATCTTTGCAAATGCTGTGGATTGCTCGCCCCATCCTGGCTGTTATTTGGGGAGTTTAAGTGCAGAAAATATAATTTAGTAATGTAATGGATTACTTTAATTTTACCCTGGACTTCAGTCTCTCTCTCTTTACATTTGAGCAGCTCCATTGGTTTGTTCCAATCAATGCCCTCTGTTCCTGAAGGCTTTTTCCTCCTGAAGCCTTTTTAATTCATTATATTTCCAGATCACCTCCAGCATTCAGACACTTAAACTGTAAATCATTAATTCAGCTAAAACATAACATTTTGCTAAATCTGGAAACACAGACAGGAACAGACACAAGTGCAAAGTGGATGAAAAACGCTGCTTAGTGCGGATGGCAATGCTGAGCCTTGCACAAAACACCGGGCAGGGAGAACAGGGACATACAGAGGAGTAAATGCTGGTAGGGACAGCTTTGAACTGGCTGATTACAGTGGTAAAAAATTATCCCGCCTCCTCTGTAAACCAACCCCCCTTTAGTTCCTGGCTGCCTGAGCCTGAAGACAGGCAGGGCCGCGTCACAGCCATACCAGGGTAGGCTCCAGCCAGCCACCGCCCTACTGAGAGGGGCACAGCTCCTGGGCCTTGCACCAACTGGCAATCCGTCCCCATCAATAACTTTATTTTCCTTTTATTACCACACTTTGAAAAGAGACGAGTTTTTGCTTCTCCTGGCGCTCACAAACGGCACACGCAACACACATTTTGTTTGGGTGCAATGCAGCTGCCTCTTGTAGGAAGCTCACACGTGCGATGTTCTCGTTATTTAAACATTGTCATTCCCGTACTTCACTGTGGCACAGCAGAGAAACGTTCCCTTTGGAGCGGCTGCCCCCGCCCAGCCTCTGCACAGGCCTGACAGAGCAGCCCCCCACCCAAGGCGTGGGGTGGCCCTGGATAAAAGGAGCAAGTCGCCAGGGGAGGTTTAGGTTGGGTATTAGGAAAAGCTTCTTTACTGAAAGGGTTGTTAGGCATTGGAATGGGCCACCCAGGGAAATGGTTGAGTCACCATCCCTGGAGGTATTTAAAAGACATTTAGATGTAAAGCGATATGGTTTAGTGGAAGACTTGTTAGTGTTAGGTTAGAGGTTGGACATGGTGATCTTGGAGGTCTCTTCCAACCTAAATGATTCTGTGAAATCTATTAAGTGCAGGCTATTGCAAACATACGTGCACAAGAAGCCCAAACAAGCCCCCAGCAGCGGCCTGGAGGAGACTCCAGCGCCTCACATCCACCTCCCAAGAGGTCATCAAAGTGCATCTGGGGCAGCTGATGGCAGTACATCACTACAGAGCATGGCATAGGGCACCCTTCTGCGGGTGGAAACCATCTCGGAGACAGAAAGGCGCTCAGAAAAGACGTGCGCACGCCATACAAAGCATATTAATACGCACAGCCAGAGGACCCAGCCTCACGCCAAGGGGCCACCCATGCGCCCAACGCCGCCGCCTCAAGGAGGCGCCACGGCCTCTGGACCCCGCCGCCGCCCTTTTATAGTTGGCGCGCAAAAGCCTCTGCCGGAACTACCTGCGGAGTGCGTGTTCCTCCGCCTTCGGCAACTGCAATACCTTAGCTAGAGAAAATAATCCCGTTCGGGCTCCCCCGCCGCTCGGCACTTCGCCACCCTCCCCCCCCCCCTCCCGGCCCGTGTGAGGAGCAGGAAGAGGAGGAGGACAACAAGGAGGAGGAGGAGGAGGAGGAAGAGGAATCTCTTAGCCCTTTCTTGTCCCCCTCCCTCTCCTTCCGCCACTGTATCCCTCCGCTGCTTCGCCTCCGCGTCGGCCATTTTGTGTGGCCGCGGCGGGAGGGGCGGGAAGAGCCAGGAGGGGGGCGGGAGAGGAGAGGGGCGGCGCTGCGAGCGCCCGGGGGGGGGCCCGAGCCGGAGCGTGAGTGGGGCTGGGGGCTGCCGGCGCGCGTGCGTCGTGTGTGCGCGTGCCCGAGGGGAGGGGGCGCCGGAGGGGGGGGGCGAGGCACGGGGTCGGTATCGGGGTGTCTTCGGGGGGGTGTGCTTGAAGGGGAGGGGGCCCTACCGGGGATCCCGGCGGGGCGCTGCGCTCTGGGAGGGGGCTAGGGTGGGAAGCAGGGTCCCCGCCGAGGCCTGGGGGGCTCGGACCCCTCGGACGGGGGGGGGGGTGTCCCCGGTGGGGCGCCGCCGTGCCGTGAGGAGAGCGGCGCGGGGCCGGGGTGGGGCGGCGGGAGCGCGCCCCTCGCCGTGCTCCTGGAGCAGGGCGGGAGCCTGTCAGCGGCTGGCCGGCTGCGGACAACGCGGAGGGCTCCGGAAAATAAAAAAAACAGCGTGTGGTGGTTCCTTGAAAGCGTCGGGCTGGGCGGAGAGCGGGAAGTTACGGGGAGGCCTCCGAGGATGGACGTGACAGGGATTCCGTTTGATAAGAGGAGAGAAACTGGTGGGTGTTGTTAACGACCCGGACTTTCCTTTTCCAACCGCGCACAGAATGGTAAACTCCAGCCTCGTAAATGTGTGAGCTGGCAGTAAAGCTAGCAAACGCAGAGTCCGCTGGAACTACTGATGCCTGGAAAGTTGAATGCAAGTGTTTTCGACACGGGCAACGAGAAGGAACGCTGTGAAAATAGTGTCTGTCCCACAAGAAGTCAGAGCAAAACAAACTGGGAAGTTCCTAAAGGGCAGGGGTTTGTGGTGGTCAGACACAGACATCCTAAATGCATCAAAGGTCCAGATTACCCTGCGCGAGTAAGTCCTGAGTCCTGGGCTCATCCCCCTTGGGGATCTTCCTTACGCGGAGCTGGAGGGATTTGGCTTGCTGAGCCACAGAGGTGTCAGAGCTGGGTGCTGGCACTGTGCCGCGGTAGGGGACAGATCCAAAGTAACCCTTTCCTTTCACACGTTGTAGGAACGGCTAGATTTTTTTTATTATTGTTACTATTTTCTTCAAGCTCATGCTTCTAGAAGTGTCTTTGTGATAGTGAACTAAACATCACTTGGTTCCTGACTTCCAAGGCTTGAGCGTTGCTTGTAATATCTGCACGCTTAGAAAGAGCTGCAAGTTTAAAGTAATCTTACAGAGCGAGATGTGTTTTTGGAGGGAGAAGTTAATAAACAGTGTTGCCTGATGAGGTTTAGGGCTTGCCGTTCAGCTTTACTTTCAGGGGCTTGTGTTACTGATGGCTGTCTGTATGTAGTGCATCACTGAGGAAAGAGTGGGACATTTCTCTTGAATTCCTCATTCAAGAAAGACACTCTTTTAGAGCTTTCCAACTATTTCAGAGAATTGCAGTTGAAGGAAATAAAAAAAATCATTTCAGGGCCTCAGTGCTGTTGGAGTCACTGTTGTGCTGTGTGGCATAGCACGTAGTTGCACAGACAGGCATTTGTAGTCACTAAATGAACGTTGCACAAGAGATAGTGGATTGACTTTAAAGTGAGTCTTTCATAGGCCTGGCTACCAGCATAACCCTATTGTGGAGAAAAATGCTGTAGTTCACTGCCATAAACATGGTGTGTCGAATGTAGTGTGGAATAAATAGAGACACTGTTGTCTGGTAGGCTGACTGCAGGACTAGGACTGGGAGCTTTTGAGTTCTGCTCCTTTTATGACCTTGACCAAGTCACTGGAGTCACCAAGGTTTGTTTTATTCTCTCCTGGCAGAGAGCAGAGAGAGTTCCCTGATGCTTAGCCCCAAGCGCTGGGGGTCAGAGAGAGTCTTGGAGATTAAAGCACTTTGAAAATCAAAGTGATGTTGTGCCATAAATGTGTACCACTTTGTTGTTGCTTTTGTAGGTTCTGCTCGTGAAACGGGATCCACATGGGCAAGTCTTTGTGTCTGTACAAGGTGCTGTTGAGGTAAGTGGGATTTTGCAGGAGCTCTGGGGCCTTGTAAGGTCTGATCTGCCAGCAGTCCGAGACTCTGTGTTACCTTCCCTTGATGTTTGAGGCATGGAACAGAAAACTGATAGATCCTTTTGCCTGTTTTTTTTTTTAATTGGGTTGGGCCTAGGTCTGTGTGTCTGCTAGCCAGCCAGACCTTAGTTGTACTGGGTTTTTATGTCTGTGCCTCACTGTCTTTTTGTTTCTTAATTTGTTTTCCATTTCTTGCTCTCACCTTTTAAAGCAGCTTTCAGCAAATACTTGTTCCCATGCATAAAGATGTCCTTAGTGGACCTAGGGAAGAGGTTGCTAGAAGCAGCTCGCAAAGGCGAAGATGACGAAGTGCGAACGTTGATGGCGAATGGTGCTCCTTTCACCACTGACTGGGTATGTCGGAGGGATACAGACATTGGCTTTCTTTGTGAAATGCGTTGCGCGTGTGCTCTTTGGTGCTGAAGGATAGAAATGGAAATGGGAGCAGTAAAATAAAATAATCTTACAACCCGGTAAAATACGTAAAAACAACCCTGTAACCCAGTAAAATAAAGAGTCTGGATTGGCGGGTAACTCATCTCTGGATTTCTGTGGCAGAGCAGATTCCAGATGAAGCACTTGAAAAACCATGACCTTTGACAGGCAGAGACAAATTCAGGTTTGCATAAAGACTGATCTCTTCCTGAGACACAACAGCACAGTCCTGAGTACTGTACCATTTCAGATCTCAGTGTCTGTGGATTTTGATGCTTTAAGAAGTGCAATTCCCAACAGCTGAGATAAATTATGAATGAAATTGAATTGGAAGAATTGATAAACCTCCCAGTAACAGGAAGTTTCTTTAAGTGTGCTGTATTTAATTAGTTCAACTTTGCCAGTCAAGAAAGTAATCTTTGGTTTTGTTTTCTTCAACAAACAAACAAAAAACCTAAAACCAGCCCAGGCTGGGTTGGAAAGGAAATAAAAGGCTTAATGAAGCTGAAGGGTAACAATTGGATAAACAGGGAACTGGATCATAACTAATATGTCATCAGTAGCTGTTCTCCATCACCAGTACCCTAGCTCATCAATCTGTTCATCCATAGCTTTGCAAGACAAAGGGATTACCTGTGTTGAGAGGAAGCAAAGCCTAGTAGTATTCTAATACCAGTGGTAAAATTATCTGTGGTGATAGAGAAAAAGCAGAGCTGTTCTGCTTTACTTCTGAAAAGAAGCAGTCTGATGTTCCATTATAGATGAATGGCACAGTGGAGAAAGTAAAAGCACGTTTGACTTTCAAGTTCCCAGGTAACATAAAGATCTTCAAAACTTCATGTTTGTCATAAAAATGCTTTGGGTGTGCAGCCCCCTATTTCTGAGTGGAGACAAAAGATTAATTTCTTCTAGAAGCTTTGTCATTCTTACTAGTGCTGGACATGCGTGTGATGATCACTTTGCCTGCCCTCTCTCGCTGTGCACCAACGGTAACTCTCCCAAATTAACCTGCAGCTCGGGACGTCGCCTCTTCACCTTGCTGCCCAGTACGGCCACTATTCAACAGCAGAGGTGCTGCTTCGAGCTGGTGTTAGCAGAGATGCCCGAACAAAAGTGGACCGGACGCCACTACACATGGCTGCAGCTGATGGACACATTCATATTGTAGAATTGTTAATTAGGGTAAGTATAGTAGATCAGGTGTGACTTTCAGGCAGGTCTAATTGGCCTGGGAATCTAAGCGTTGATGTCCCTGTTTAAATGCTAGCACAGATACCACCTTTAAGACACAATAAAATATCTCCTGCAGGAGAGAAGGAAACATCCTGTGAATGCTGAAGTTAAAGTGGTGCTGTCAGAACTAATGACCATGTCAGAGTTTTGTTTCACCAGCTATTTTGTGAATAATCCAGATGACAGTGACTGAGGTTAAAATCAGCAGAGTACAGCCGAGCTCTCTGACAGGGGTCTGTTACATCTGCTCATTGATGCTTTGTATTGAGAAAAGACAGCGTGCTGACAAGTAAGTATCTCTGCTTTTAGAATGGAGCCGATGTAAATGCCAAGGACATGCTGAAAATGACTGCTTTGCACTGGGCGACAGAGCATAACCACCGAGACGTTGTAGAGTTGCTCATCAAATACGGAGCTGATGTCCATGCTTTCAGCAAGTTTGATAAGTCAGCTTTCGATATTGCTTTGGACAAGAACAATCCAGAGACTCTGGTAATACTACAGGTAGGCTGAGGAAGGAGAAACTTGCTGGTAATTTTGCGACCCACAACTCCTGGAAAAACTAGAACAGATGTTTCTTACGGAAACTCTCTGACGCTCAGACTAGAAGCGCTAAGTTAACTTTTATAATGTGGCAGGCTCACGTGGTGTGTTTTACCCTGGCAGGCAGTTCAGCACCATGTAGCTGTTCGCTCCCCTCCCAGTGGGATGGGGGAGAGAACTGGGGAAAAAAAAGTAAAAGCTTGTGGGTTGAGGTAAAGATGGTTTAATAGAAAAGAGAAGGAAGAGAAATAATAATAGTAATATGTACAAAGCAAGTGATGCGCAATGCAACTGCTCACCCCCTGCTGACCAATGCCCATCTCATCGGTGGTTCCCCCCACCCCTGTCCAGCTACGCCGTATTAGCTGTTCAGCATGACATCGCAGGGTATGGAATATCCCTTTGGCCAGTTTGGGTCGGCTGCCCTGGTTTTGTTCCCTCCCAGCTCCTCGGGGGCTGTCCACCCCACCCTACTCACTGGCAGGGTGGCGCGAGAAGCTGAAAAGTCCTTGACTTAATGTGAACGCCGCTCAGTACAAGTTAAAACATCAGCGTGTTATCAATATTATTCTTATCCTAAACCCAAAACAGCACCATACCAGGCACTGGGAGGAAAATTAACTCTGTCCTAGCTGAAAGCAGGACACATGGCTTGGCAAATGCCAGCTCTTGGTTCAGATGTCACCAGTGCAGAATCTGTCTGGGCTGACTTCATGAACTCTTTCTTGTGTGAAATCAATGAATGATCGCCTCTGGGAGATGAATCATAATATCCCAAGGTTGGAGTCTAAATAGGCTGGGTGACTCACTTTCCAGAAATGTGTATTTCTCCCTGTTGATCCGGAAGGGAATCTGGGTGTCTACCTCAGGCAGATCTGCGCTGGGGGGAGAGGGATCCTGTTGCGTCTGATGGAATCATTTTGTGTTAGAAAAAACTGGAGATGAGGAGGTAGATTTTTTAATTATTATTATTTCTCAACCAACCAGTGTGTGCCTACAAGGACTAAAATGGCTGATAAGGTTTGAATTGCACACATCTTGCACGATAACATGCCGCAGTAGTGTAAGCTGTCAATTTAGGTGGCAGTTTTGTAATAGCTTTTGCACTGGTGTCACTGATGTGCTGCAGAGAGAATTGGTCTGCCTCTGAGATGTTACAAGGATGCCGAATACTCCTGTTTACCGCAGAAGGCATAAGGAATACATGCTTAACCCCAATGTCTTTACTAGGAGGCAATGCAGAACCAGGTGAACATACATCCAGAGAGAGCACATCCTGTCGCGAACACCATGACAGTCACCTCACCGTTTATTCTTGCACCAGGGGAAATTCTCAATCTTGCTAGTCTCGTCTCATCAACAAATGCCAAAACAACCTCAGGTGAGGTTTTATGGGACCTTGCATGGGAAAATCTTGAGAAAACTTCTCGTCTATGAGGTTCATAGGGATGCAGACTGCTTACCCGTAGGGGGCAGAGGGTCATTTAGTAGAGGAAAAGTGGTGAAACACTGCCAAGTGCACCAAACTTCTGCTTCTAGCCCCAGAATATATATATATTTCCTGTTGAAGGCAGCAAAGCAAATTTCTAGGTGATGTAAAGAAAGGTAGTTCTACTGTAAGTGGTGAAGTTCTGCTGAGCTTGGCTGCGGGTCTGCTCCAGGTCTGTTAAAAGCACCAGAGCTTGGGAAAATGGATTTGGATGATTGCAACGGACCAGTAATGGAAATTATTGCCTGTGCCAACTCTGTAGCATTACAAAGCTGTTGGGGAATGGTTTGCTTTGTTCTTTATTGGCTAGAGGAGTTGCATGGATATTTTGGTATACGTAATGTTGAGTAAGGAACCAGTGAAAAGTCCTTCCGCAAAAGCAGGTCTGTGGGATATGTATATTGCTCATTCTCCACCATTCCCTCTCCCCACATGTTAGATGGGAATAATTAGGTTCCTCATTGTCCTGTAAGCCCTAGCTTAGTGGGGAAACACTTTAACTTTAGGCTGAGTGCAAATTCTTTTTTTATAATTCCAATATTCATAATAACTCTAAAGTTAATTTTCTGTATTTGGGGAAATCCAAACCATTGGTTTTTTTTCAGTCACAGGCTGCTAAATACAAGTTTTGTGAAGCTATTTGGCCTCATCCTGCAAACACTTCTGCATGTGAGTAATTCTTTGGTTAGTGGGACTGTTCACATGCATGAATGTTTGCTTAGGAACTAGAGTGCTTTTAAAATCTTGGCTCGTGACGTTCTGCAGTCTCACCCAGACCTCTCTGCCTGTGCCTGACCATAGTGAATTCAGCAACACTGGACTTAATCTGAAAGCTTTCAGTGCTGCTCACAGCTTTAAGGCGCTGACAAATCCTGATTTTGAGGGGGCAAAATGAATAGAAGAGTTCTGTTACATCTGTGAGAACACAACGTGACTGCCACACAGCATCTTCGGTGAAGGCTGTTCCCTAAACTCAAAGGGACATAATAAGGCTTGAAAGGCCCCTCGAAAGGTTGTGTGTTAGATGATCCTCTTGCCACAGTCCATGTTGAGTGCTGTCTTGGAGCCCGGTAGGTGTCTGAGGCCAATGCCCTTGCCTTTTTCGGTGCCACATCACAGTGGTGACTTACTGCCCACGTGTGACTTGACTGAAGTACCCGGGGTTATTCCCCCCATAACATCTCCAGCATCGGCAGTAGCTGGACAGCGTGAAACCAGACGATTCTGAGGTGCTCCAGCTCCAGGCCGTCAGGGCTTTTTTTTCTCATTGCCCACAAGAGGGCGGCAGTGACTGCACTACCAAAACACCAGCAAAAAGTAAGAACCCCCTCCTATGACCCTGTTACAGCTGGTAATTCTTCTCACTTCTCTTAAATTCCTTATGTCTTCAGTTACTGAAAAGGTTTTTAAATGGGAATAAGCACATTTAGCTAGTCTGAAGAAATCTGATTACAAGCTGCTGAAAACATTTACTAAGCCCCACAGCATTTTCATGTGCCTAGCCCATATCCTTTTTGGAAGTATTGTTCTTTGAAAATAAATCACTTGATTACCTTCATGAAATCAAGGAGCCAGTGAGTGAAAGAGAAAATGGGCAGCAGGGGTTAAGGCAGGGGAACTTTAGATGAACTTCCCTTTGTGTATTTACAATCTATGCTGGCAGCGAGGTACAGGATCTCACTTCGTTTTTTTTTTTGGCGAGGGGGAATTGTGGGATACGTGCATGCAAATAAAATACTGAGTTTGCACCCATTGACCTCAGTTTCCTGTTCCATTCTTATTAAGTCTGCTTTGAATAGGAATTATTGTGGTCAATTGGAGGAAGAAACATTGTTTTTGGAATTGAGAAGACTGGCTTATCTCATTCAAATCAATACACCATTTAAGTAGCCTTGTGCTGTTCATTACTAGACCTGAGAGGGGAGAAAAAAAGGAGCAGTATGCCCAGAAAGGTGACCTAAAGGAATATGCTTAGCCAATTTCTGAATTTGAGCAAAAGGCTCTGTTGACATAGTTGATGTAGTTCAGTATATTCCTTAGGATTTGCAATTTTGAAAGTTACAATGATAAGGTGCAAAGCCAAGTAATTATGCACATAGCAACCACTCTGCATAATATCACAGCAATCAGAGCTCAGCACGGCTACATCTTGAAAAAACATCCACGTCTCCAGATCGAAGATCGGCATGCCAAGTAGCCCAGCAGACAGTCTGCCTTTCTGTAATTCCTACAGTGGTGCTGGAGCAAATCAATTCACATTGCCGCTCTTTTTGTTACAAAAATAAATAATAAATTAATGAAATTCTTGTTTAAATTGGATTAAAATTATCATAAAGTATTAAGAGTGAGCATGGTCTGTCCTCAATATCAAAGCCCTTTTTACAGTTAGTGGTGGGGAAAGGCACTTCTCCTGACAAGCGATCTGTTCCACTTCCATTTCACATTTGAAGTCTAGATCTCTGGGTGACAAAATGGTTGCAATCTGACTGCTGTATTTCCTCTTCAGATACAGCAGGTCCTGAAAATTCTTCAATTTTCCCCCATCTTTCTCCAGCAGGTGACTCACACGTATCTACGGTGCAGTTTTCCAATTCAACAACCTCTGTGCTCGCCACACTTGCAGCCCTCGCTGAAGCATCAGCACCTCTTTCCAACTCAAACAGAGCTACAGGTAGGGGAGACCAGACGGATACCCATTCAAATTTGTGCAGTTCTAGCGAGTCTCTTGCCAGGAAATTGAAGGAAATTTAAGATAACTGTGTGCAACTGCAAGTGAGTTTGCCTTTTTTCAGGGTAAATAAGAGATGATGACAAACATTTGTGAAGCAGGAGGTTGATTCTATATATTTATTTGTTTCTAATCCTATTTCAAACTTAATTCAAAACCCAGCAACTGTTATTAAGAGAAGTAACTCCGTGTTTATTAAGCAGCCAGCCTTGCCCTGACATCACCTATGTTGCTCTTGGCTTGCTTTATCAGTTAAAGAAGAAAAAAGAAGAAAACCCCTTCAGAACGTGGATTTACTTTAATACATAAGTGCAGATAAATGTTTGTTTAAGAAGGAAATTGTCTGAAATGTTTCCTGGTCTGCAGTTTGCCAGCTTGCTCAGCTTCACATCCCTGTAAAATCTGGGTAGTCAACCAATGTTTTGAGTCTCTTGAGGCTCTGGTAACTTCTTCCTACAGAAAGTGCTGGCTGTTTTATTTTTTGTTTGCTTTTTGTTCTAAATGGTCTGTTATTATGTTTGTACAGCGTGATGTTTGACCTTTAATTGACTTAACATGTAGGAATTTGATAATTAACGTTTATATAATCCCTTCACCTTGGAATTTATTTCTTTCCCCAAAGCTAAGCATTGTTCCTAGAGTGTAGAAATGAGCAATTTGACTTTAAGCAGTTGGTGCCATAAGTCTGATCCCTTGTCCTTTGGTGCTTGAAGGTTTTCCGTTTTGGTACCCAGCACATGTGTAGTGGTCGGATACCCTCTGTTTCCTGTGCTCGCAGCGTATGCCGGGAGCAGGAAGCAGCCCAGGGTTTGCAATCCTGCTTATTTGTGCAAGCCGTAAATGTCCCAGAGAGCTGAATGGGTCTGCAGGCACCCAGCCCAACTTAACAGCCTCCTTACGGTTGCTTGCTTTGGCTGTGCTTGTGGGGTGGGGTCCCTTGCAGCACGAGGAGTTTTGTGTGCGGTTTGTCTTTGTTGGAGTTGGGGGAAAGGTCTCTTAAGGAAGCTTGGCAGAGCCAGGGCTGCTTACCAGCTGCCTCAAGCTCCAGTCTGCATTACTTTGCTGGGATGCTGGTGCTTTGATCTTAACTAATTTACGGAAAAAAAATACCTGTTTTTCTCTGTAGAAACCATTTTACAGAAGTCTAGTGTGTTGTTGTTGTTGTTTTGTTTTGGTCTCCCCCCCTCCCCCACGCACTGTAAGACTTACTGTGGTTCCAGATTTGTTTTTCACAAGCAAGCACTCCAGGATTCTCAAGCTGTGTGCTTGAGCTTTTTCCCTAGGCTTCAGTTTCAATTCAAGGAAAAGAGAAGGAAATGCTGACTTTTTTTTTTTGGCACACACTTTATTTCTCAAGGTAATACAGAGGAAATAGTGGAAGCGACTTCTGTCAACTCTGCCATACAGCAAGTGGTCGGGAGCGGAGGGCAGCGCGTCATCACCATTGTAACTGACGGAGTTCCCCTGGGCACCCTGCAGACCGCTGTCCCCACCAGCGGCCTCAGCCAGCCGTTCATTGTCACCATGGAAGATGGACAGCAAGGTATGGAGGAGCCGAGCTTGGAAAGCTGTCAGGCAGCGCTGAGGATTAACTTCAAAAAGAAAAAAACACTGGTGGCTGTAAACCTCATTGAGCCACGCAAGGAAGGCAGTTCGTGTGGCTTGGCGTGTCAGCAGCGTGGTACAGCGAGCAGATCGCTGCCTGACTGCAGGGCTCCAGGAGGGGTTAAAATGCTTGTGGGACTGACGTTGATGGTAAAGATTGCCAGTGGCTTGTTTGCAGTTTAATACGCATCCATGCTGCTACACTTCAACATTTTGGTCTTTGTATTAAAACCAAACACCTTCACCATAAAGCTGTGGGATGAGAAGTGCCATGTTAGCTGTTGTCTCTGGCAGCCAGGAAAGGTGGTTCTCGTATTGTGGGGCCAGTTTCCCAGTCAGGGAGTAAATCACTTGAGTGCTAAAACTGTAACCTGTTACCTTTGGGAATTACTCCATCGTTCACGTCAGAGTCAGTGTTAGGACATTAATATCAGCTTAAATGTACCTCTTCCTATAACTGTAGTTATATAGCCTAAGGCAAGATAATCTATCAATTTTACAAGGCAAATTGAAATCGTGTTCGGTAATGCAGGGCAGAGCTCCAGAGCGCTTCTAGTGAATTCTTATTTCCGCAAGGGATGTAATTCATCAGCCTTGTCTCCTACTGACAATTCTTTTAACGTGTCCTAGAGATACTTGATTATTTGGATTAATATTGGTGCAGGAAAAAGAGGATTAGGAAATTAGCTCTCCGGTGACGTGCATACAGTGTGAGATAGGTTACATCATTTCTGTCTGCTTGCGGACTTTGTGAGTGGAAAGCAATTTTCCAAAGCTGTTAATTATTCAGAATTATTTTCCAAATTACTACAAATAATTCCTGGCTTGTAGCCCATTCTGAGTCTGAGGCAGACAAAGAAAGAACTGTTTAGGTAGAGCCACCTTCAGTAGCTCACGTGGTTCATTTCTCCTCCTTGGTTGGATGAATTCTTTCTACTGGCTTCCCAAAGTCATGTGCAGATTTAAAACACGTTTGTTCTTCAGAGTATTTGCGGCTATTGCATGTGCTTAAAGCTGATTCTGAGCTTAGCTGGGGGGAATTTTTGAGAAGAGTTTTCTGTTCCTCTTGCTTACAAGTGTCCTGGCTAATAATTGCGTTACTGAACCATCAAAAGGATAATTTTACTTCACATATGTTCTGAGATGCAAATCTGACTTGGGCTTCAGTCAGCCCTGTTGTGGTAATGGGACTCTGAAATACCCGGGTGCTTCTTACAGCAAACGGTCTAAAACAAGGGCCCGAATAGAGGAAACCGAAAAGCTGCTCCAGAGTTTCTCTCCTCTCCAGAAAAACTACAGCATCGCTGATCCACAAGTCTCTTTTTCTTCAGAACCGCTCTGATGCAGTGACTTCTTTCAGGCAACATCTGTGCAAGAGCACGTCTCACACCGCATAATATGTCACCTTTTAATTTTTCAGTTTTAACTGTACCTGCTGGTCAGGTTGCAGAAGAGGCTATTATTGAAGACGGAGATGATGCAGAAGAGGAGGAAGAGCCACTGGCCAAGAAGCAAAAAGTGGAACAAAATGTAAATGACTTGGAGGAAAGCAAGGTAGCTGTTCCTTCTAGTTACTGCTGTTGTCTCATGAGAGGTTCTCTACTGTGCTGAGAATGTTGGGCTCCGGGTTTCCCAAAGCCATCAGAGTGGAAATCAGCTGTGCCCTGCTCAGCTGAGCCAGAGTATATGACTGCAATGAACCCTGCATGGTGGCTCCCTGCTCTTCCTGCACGTGCTCCTGCGTTAGCATGAACGTGCAGGCGGTTGAGCTGAGCATTACTCAGTAAAGTTTTCCTGCTACCTGCAGAAAAAGAGCCAGATAAATCACCTGTTGCAGTTTTGTCTATGTCAGAGCAATAGCTCGGAGTTTTTACGTGAATCATGGTAGTTGACTGAGATTATTTAGGATTTCCTCCAGAAGTACAACATGTAGGCTGGGTGTAAACCAAATCTCAGCTCTTCATACGCAGCAGGAATGACTCTGTCTTGGGGAAGAACAGTTTTCTTGATTGCCTCAAAACTTTTCAGCACAGATAGCTCTTTTATTTTTCTTTCTCGTTTACTGCTTACGCTTGCTTTCCAGCCTTTGAAATTCATCCTGGTGAGATGATGTGTAACTTCACCAGCTCGCCTCCCTGCACGGGTTGGGGAAACTTGCCAGCCACTTTGTGCCTTCCTTTGTCCCAGTTGATTCTGGTAACTTGGGACAAACAAGCCAGTTGAACAGAGCTCAGCTCAAGCATGTTACTAGCGCTGCCGTAGAGCATTTTGCTTTTGTGACACATAACTGTTCTAGTAGTAGTGGCACACCCTGCTTCCTTGTGCTGACCTTCCTGTCGCAGGTTGGGCCTCCATCATGGGCTCTCAACTTTGTTTTCTGTAGGACAGCGATGAAAGGGAAGTGCTACAGCAGCAGCTGCAAGAGGCGAACCGGAAAGCTCAGGAATATCGCAGCCAGCTCATAAAGAAAGAGCAGGAAGCGGAGCAGTATCGGCTGAAGCTAGCAGCCATGGTGAGGCAGCAGCCCAATGGAGCTGAGGCAGCAGTGCTCGAAGAGGTCGCCGAGGTAGACACAGTTGTGGTAACCTCGGAAGACATCGAGGGGTCTGCATTGCCCGTGATGGAAGTGGATCAGCCAGCTGATATCACTGTGGAAACTGTAACCTCCTAATCCTGGGTTATTGACTTGGGTTTGTAAAGGAAAATAACCCTTTTTTTTTTTTTTTTTTTTTAATAAGGTGCTGTTGGCAAACAGCGTTGAGAGCAGAGGGCTGTTGTCAGAGCCACTGCACAACTGGAAAATGATGCGATGGGGCTGCCTGAATGGTCCTGTCACCAGGGATAGAAATCTCTACAGCAGCTCACAACATAACTCTGCTTTCAGCACAGTGCCAAAAGGTGCTTTTAAAGCTTGACCTTGGAAGATTGAAAGCTTTTACAAATTATAGCCAGCAAGTGACCTGAAGGCTTATTTTGTGATGTTAATGCTTGCATTGTTGGGAGTGGAAAAGAAATACCTCATTGCCAAAGGAGCTGGGTATTAGCTCTCAGCTGCCTGGCAGTTGCAGCTCTGAAAACAGACTTTATGCAATCACCCGAGGTGTTCACTCCCTTCTCTGAAGTTGAGTGACCAGATCCGGACTTTCATTTAAAAAAAAAAAATCTTGGAGTGATGCATTTTTATTTACAATCTTCTGAGGTGCAGGAGGGGATTTCCCCACTTCAGCTAGGAAATGAATTGGCACTGAACAACTCCGTTGTGTTCCAAAAGCCTGCATTTTGTTCACACAGAGGCAATCTTCAATGCAAGAGCAAAGGCCAGGCTGACCATGTGTCAGCTGGAGCATTGCAAGATGGCAGGGAACGTTACGTTTTGCCTTATTCGGACTGTGGAAAAGTTCGATGCAGCTCTACATCAGAACCTTCAACCACCCAAAGGGATCACAGAAAAATCCTCCTCAATTTTATGAAAATCAGTTGGCTGTTCTATTTGACACTTCTGTGCTGAAGAGTAGCGCTGACTGATTATAGATGCAGAACTATACGTTCAGCTCTTGCTGTAAGACAGCTTGGGAGCCAGTTTGTCTCTGGAGATACATATGTCACTTTTTTTACTAAACAGTTTTCATTTTTAAAGATGCTAAAACCTTTTTTAACAAGCAGCTGATCTTGTTACTGGAATTTTCGTATTTTTTTACTCTGCAAGCCAGTTTGTTAAAGAGGATGGCTAAATGCTTTCCTCTTTGCAGGCTTGTGGATTATGTGTTTCAAGGCAGTGTGGAAATTGATTGGAAGGGCCCTGAATAATTGCATGGCAATTGATAATGAAAGCTTTTATTCCCTCGGCAGTCACAAGCAAAAGAAGTGAAGTTTAGAAGCATACCATACGCATGCTGTTCTTGTGGCTGCAGAAGGCTGTAAAGGCTAGGAGCGACTTCCAGCAGCTGGCCTGCTTCCCGAAAATGCGTTCTTGCAAGATAAAAGTTCATAGCTGTCTCAGCCCACAGTTTATTGGTTTGTGTGCTTGTTGTTTTTTAATTTCCATGTTGTGGTTTAGTAACCATTGGCAGTATTTGAGGAAATCATTCAATTTCATGCTCCTTGCATTGCTTTTTTCCCCTGTTACTTCCAAGCGTGTCCAGATAACTGTTTTCTGTTGGTTCAGATACTGCCAATGTTCACATCTTTGGTGATAGATGGTCACGGGCCACATTTGTCACCATAAAAAAACTGCTTTTCATCACAAAATCACCCTCCAGGCGTGCTGCAGGGCGGTGTGCTCCCGCCACGGAGCACTTGGCTCTGATTGATGGCAGTGCCACGGGGGTCAGCGCGTGGCTGAAGCGTGGTGGCCTTGTTTGTGCTGGATCCCGTGCGGGCAACAAACGGTTTGCAAAGCTTTGCCGTGCTTTAGCAGCTGGCGTTCACCCCATCCCACACAGAAACTCGTGTGTTGAGACACTTAAGAAGAGCTTCATTCCTAGAGCGCTCGTGTCCAGCACCCTGCGATTTATTCGAGCTTTGGCCTCCAAGGGAGGTCAGGTCTGCCAAAATCACGCAGCCGGCAACGGTTGGCAGTGTTTAACCACTTGGGTTCAGTGACAGGTTTTAGGAGAGCAAGGTTTATGATGCTATTGTTGTAAAGGCTTCGTGAGACTTGCTGGGTTTTGAGAAACTAAGTGCATTTATTTATAACCAGTGTAGCTCTATTTATAACTAAGACTTTTTATCTTTTTCCAGAAGATGTTTTGAAGAAGGCTTTAATAATTATTTTTTATGAATGAATGTTTGCAGAGACTTGGTTCCTGGCTCTTGACTTACACTCTGTGAAGTCAGCATCTCCTCGCTGGCTTCAAGCTTGTATTAAGTTATTTTCTTTTGTTCCCTGGAATGTCCAAATTTTGGGCCCATTTGATGAACTGAAAAGCCTGTGTTGGAGGGTTCAAGGCGGTATCAAAGTAAATCCAGACAGATTCTTGTAATATGTTGTTCCCAGAAACATTACTGGATGCAAAGGGACACTGTCGACTTTGGCTTCTCCATTTTGCCTGAAGTTAGTCTAATTATTTGTAAATTTGAAGAGCTCTACAGCTGAAGGCAGCTGTAGGACAAATGCTGTGTTGTGCCTTTGACAGCACTTTGATTCTCATGTATTTCCATGCTTCCCCTGAAAAGGGCCAGTTTTGCCAAAAAGTCCCTTCAGCTGGGAAACAAACTTCCCCTTCAGAAGAGAAGAAAAAAAAGTCTGTGACATTCACAGTAATTGGATTTCATTTATAGATTTGGAACAAATAAAGCTGACAGTGTTCTTAATGCTTCGCCTTGGGGGGGGAAATCGCACGTTAATTTTATTTTTAGAAGTCCTCGCACACGGGGCCTGAACAAAGACCAAGGAGTATTTGATCTATGCCCAGCATTTAGAAAGAATTTAAACTCGTCTGTATTCTCTGCTGTTCCACAGAAAGGATTGGAGGTTTTTAGGCGAAGAACAGCAGTTTTCTTGTCAGCTGTGGCCGTGTGGGTCTGTTGTTACTGGCGAGATTAAGTGGCAGCTTCTGAGCGGGTAAATAACCTCTCCTCTTGCACCCTCCCACTGAAGCCAGGGCTGGACTTCGCCGTGTCAGGGCTTTTGTCACCCACGCCATCTGAGTCCAGGCACTTCACCGCAGGCCGGGGATGGGCGAGCACAGGAGTCGAAGAGGTTAAAGGCTAAGCAAGCCCCTCGCTCTTTAAGGCTGTGCGAGCAGTGTGGAGCACCGAGATGCTGCTGCCCACACTTCCAGCCCAGCTTCCCGTCCTCTGCGAGCTGGGGATCGCTGTCGCACTCAGCTGCGTGCTTGGGCAGGCAGGAGAGTCCCAGATGATTTCCCGGCGATGCTGATGCAGAAGCTGTGGTCTGAAGTGAATTCTTTCCCCTTTTCACTTGGCTGAAAAGGTCAATGCGATTTCTGTCCCACTGCAACCCCAAGGGCAGCAAGGGCACATGCAGCAGCCCAGCTCTGGCACCTTTGGGCCCCTTGCAGAGCCCAGGCTCCCTGTGCTTCGTGTTTCCCCTCCCTCCCTCCAAGTCCTGATCCAGGACTGCTCCCTGGGACACATTTCAGTCGTCTAAGACGAGCGTGCCTTGTTTGTGCCTTGTTTCTCCTGTTTGAGGAGGTGATTTGGTGCTAATTGAACCGTTTTAGTTTTGATTAGGCATCTGCTTCCCTCTTTCTGCAGTAGCCAGCTATAAACAGTTCCCATTATCCAGAATCGGAAGCAGGGCGTAGCAAATCCTGTGGGGATGAGCAAGGGAGGAGGTCACAGAAACGTGAGCTAAATCTTCTGCAGCTGACTATGCAGGGATTTGTTTAGGCTGAATAAACGAACCCCAGGATCGAGGGAGGCTGCGTCTGGAGACGTCCTCCAGGGCTTTCAGCTGGGGTTCCCCATCCCCGCTGGTGGAGCCCCCGACCCTGCTGCGTGCCTGTGGCTTGGTGCTCAGCAGCTCTGCCCAATCTCTGTTTCTTTACTCTCGCATTCAGCCACAGTTCCCCTGCCCCCCCCCCATGCCAGGTGCAGTGCCCAGGTGTGTATTTATTGCAAATTGTGTTTGCTGCTTCCCTGCTGCGGGTCCCTGGAGAACCCCGTTAGCAGACAAGGAACAAAGTGCCCTGCGGTGCCACGTGTTCCCCATAGCGTAATGTACGGGCTCCTGGTGTGAAAGCTCCAGCTTTCCCATCTGTATTTAGGGTAAACGTTTGGAAATGCGGAGATTTAAACATTCATACATTTTTGTACTGTTTCTTAATAAAATACCACATCCTCAGTGAGCAGCTTCTGTCTTTTGCGTGACCCTTGGCTGCTGGTGGCAGCTCCAGCACGTTGTCACCTCCTGTTGTCCTCATGCCACCACCAGGAGCACCCCTAGTCCCCCACCCTCGGGGCTCAGGCCGGTGGCACCCACCTGCCTGCACCCATCCCCTGTTGTCCCGTCCTGCTCCTATCCCTCGAAACCCCCGACAAAGCCAGGCGGGCACTGGAGCCGGAGATTCCAAGTGTTTAATTGCCACGAGCGAGCCCTGGTCCTACACAGTAGGACAAACTGAGCTCTGGCACAGAGCCCCCGGTCCCCGTCCAGCCTTGTCCCAAGGGGGCCATGGCCATCGGCGGCCTCCAGAGCAGTGAATAAATTAGAAAGGGGGGAAACAAAACCCTGGGGAAGCCGGGGGTGGATGGGAACATGGTGCCCCTCCTCAGCTGGGACCGAGGTGGGGGTGGCTCAGGGGCATGGGGTTGCTGGGGCTGGCACAGGGAGCAGCTGGGGGGCCCCCAGGGCTCAGGGCTGGCGGGTGGGGGGGGCCCTGTCACCTGGGGTGGGGAGATGGGGGCAGCCTGGGGGCGTGAGGACACCTGTCCCCTGGGGCGGCTTGGGGTTGTGGGGACCCTGTCACCAAGGACAGGGAGACCAGGGTGGCTTGGGGACGTGGAGGATCCCCATCACACAGGGGAGGGAGGTGGGGACAGTTCGAGGACACGGTGATCCTTGCCATCCCAGCAGGCTGGGGGGAGGGCACCTTGGGGACAGGGTCCCTCATCCCTTGGGACAAGGGGGATGTGGGGGGAGCATGGACCCAGTCACCAGTGTGGGAAGATGATGGCTCAAGGGGGGCATTGGATGGAGCACCCCAGGGTGCTGTGGCTGCCATGTCCCTGAGGCAGGGGCTCAGGGCTGCCCGGGGGCCATGGGCACCAGCAGGGGCTTGGGCAGCACGGGGGGCTTCATGGAGAGAGAACGCTGGAGGGGGATGGGACGAGGACCCCAGGGTGGCCCCCCGGGGGCCCCCAGGGAGTGCATGCGGGTCAGGCCCCGAGCCACGCTGGGTGGCCTTGCTGCCGTGCCCGCCATCCCAGACAGCGAGTGCCTCTGTGCCAGGGGCCGGCGGGGAGGGGGGGGGGCTGTCGGGGGGCACGTCGAGACGCCGGGGTGCCCCATCCCGGGGGGGGGGGGGGACGCTGGCCAGCGGGACGCCTGGCTGCACCCGGTTGGCAAAGGAGCTGGTGGCTGCGGGGCCAGGGGACACCGGCCATCCTGTCCCCCCTGGCCCCTGCAGCCTCTGCAGCCGTTCCTCCAGGGAGGCCTTGGGTGGGGGTCCTGGCCCGGGGGGCTCTGGGCACCCCAGGGTGCCGAGGCCACATCGGGGCTCTGCCGCCCGCTCCCGGGGTGTCCTGGCGGGGGGCTCCGGGGTGGCCTCAGGGGTGGGCAGCTCGGGGTGGTCCCAGTCACGGTCCCCTCCGTGGGGCGGCAGCGGTGGGTAGAGGCGGGGGGGCAGGCAGCTGGGGTGGGGGGCACGGGGCGGCGGGGGGTGCCGGGGCACCCTTGGGTGCTGCAGGGCGGCGGGTGCAGGCCGCCAGCAGCCCTGCAGCCAGGGCGCCCAGCACGAAGGCACCCAGCACGCAGCCCACCAGCACTGGCACCGGCACCGCCGCCACAGCCCCTGGCATCGCCTGGCGCACCCCTGCAGGCAGCACCTGTCAGCCGGGTCCCTGTGTGTCCTCCTCTCACCCCCCCCCCATGGTTCTTGGGGTCCTGCTCCCATCCGCTGGGCCCCTCTCCCATCCCGGGGATCTCTCCTGATCCCAGGTCCTCTCCCTCAACCCCAGGTCCCTCCCGTGTCCCTCCCCAGTCCATAGGGCCCCTGTCCCACCCCTGGGGTCCCTCCTGCTCCCTGAGGGACCTCCCAGTTCCTGGATCCCTCCCTGGTTCCCAAGTTCTCCTCCCAGGGGTGTCCCAGTGGGTGTCCAGGGGACCAAGGGGTGTCACTAACCGTGAGCCAAGTCCCTGTCCCCGTCACCGTCCCCTGTAGCTGGTGCATCTGTGAAAGGAGAGGGGTTGGGCTGGGCTACCCACACCTGTGCCTGGAGCCACCCACATCCCCCAGGGTCCTCCACAACCTCTGGTGTCATCCAGACGCCCACCTGGTACCACCTACATCCTCCTGTGACCTCATGTCCCCAGATGTCCCCCAGCACCCTTCTAAGGGGCCGATGTCCCCCATGTCGCTCAATGTCTCCAAATGCCCACCACATCCCCCCACATAACACCCATCTCCCACTGTCCCCCCCGTCCCCTTGTGTCCCCCCTCACTGTGGCAGGTCCCTGTGAGCCCGGTGGATCCCTCGACGTCCTGCTCGAAGCCAGCCCTGGGGGCACACAGGAGGGGCCGCATCAGACACTGTCCCGAGTGCCCCCACCCCGCGAGGAAGGGACCCAGGTGACCAGGTTTGTGGGGTGCGGGGGAGGGGCACACACAGCCCTCCGTGCCCTTCGCAGCAGTGCACACAGCTGTGCAAGGGACAGAGGATTGGAGACACTTCGGTGGCACTTACGGGAGGTCCTCGGAGAAGGGGACGCAGCCCCCGGGGGGGCAGCCAGACGCAGTAGGGGTCCCGGGCAGCCAGGCAGCTCCTGCATGGGGCCGGTGCTCAGCACAGACACGTGGGGCCTGGGCCCAGCAGCGGGCTGCCCTTGCATGCTCCGGGCCCTTGAATGCCACCGCAACCCCCCCCACCCCGCAGCTCACCGGCGACAGGCCCCGTGCCGGGCACAGCGGCTCAGGGGCAGGCGCACGAGGCAGCCGGCGAAGGCGACGAACAGCTCCTGGCCTGGCGGGTGCAGCTCCAGCCCCAGCACCCGACTGGCACCATGTGGCCCCCGGCACCTGGGTCCCCCACACACTTCATCACAGTGCCTGCACACAACCCCCCCCCAGCACCCATAGCCCCTTGGCACCCCCCTCAGCACCCCTCAGTGCCTGGCAGCACCCCCAGCACCCATATCCTGCAGCCCCATAGCACCCACCAGCACCCCATGGCACCTGCATGCCCCCCCCCCCAGCACCCATCAGTGTCTCACAACACCCCCACATGGCCCCCCAGCACCCCATGGCACCCGCACCAGCAGTGCGCCCATCACCCTCCCTGCCCCGTGGCACCCATGTGTCTCCCAGCACCCCTGTCCCAGGGCCACTCACCACCTGGGCTCGTAGAGGCTGATCTCCTCCAGCAGCAGCACCTCTGCCCCAGGCTCCCCGGTGTCACCCGGTGCTGTGGTGTCACCAGAGTTCTGGCCGTCCCCAGGACTACGTGTGGCTGCCAGGACCTTCAGCACCCGCCCGTCCTCGGCACCCAGGAAGAGCACGGTGTGGTTCCCCTGTGGCCCCGCGCCCACATCCACTGCCAGCTGGGTCAGCCTGCACCACGCGGAACCCTCGTGTGGGGCCGTGCAGCCCCTTGCACACCTTCACACCCTGCCCTCCTGTGCCACCGCACTGGGGGGGTGACACACCCTTGCACCAGCCTCGCTTGTTCCCCCCACCAGGGGTTTGCATGCTTTTGCACGCTGCCGCGTGCCCTCCCCCAGCATCTCACGCACCCGCACACCAGGGCCGCACACACTCTTGCACAAGCACCCTCCCCACCCCGCAGCACCCACGGAGCCAGGTGCACCCTCGCCTCGGCACCTTGCACAACACCACCCCGTGTCCCCAGGCCCACCCGCCCCATCCCTGGACACCTGGTGCCGGTGCGGGTGAAGAGGGGCCGTCCGCCAGCGGGGGCCACAGCGCCGTGCATCAGCGGGTGCTCCTTGGCAAAGGCCAGCGTCTCGTCGGGGAAGTCCCCGGAGGTGACAATGGCAGTGGCGGGGCCCATCCCGGCACAGCAGCCAGGCCTGTGGCACAATCAGCATGGGGACATGGTCGACGTACGCACCCCGGGGACCCACTAGGGTGAGGAGTACCTGGGCCGGGGCACCCGCTCCTCGGGCACAGGGGGCCAGGCACCCGCAGCTCCCCGGGGCTCAGCGAAGTGTCCCTCGAACGCCCGCTCCACATCCGCCAGGTAGAAGGCGCAGACGGCTGAGCCGGGGATGCTGTGGTGGTGGCAGGGGTGGCACCGGCTCTGGGGACACCCCTGATGTCCCCAGGACTGCCCCCTTCCGCCCAACGTTCCCTTTGTGTCCATGTCCCTGTGTGTAGGCATTCCCGTGCCCAGCCCTGCCACACATCCATGTCCCCCGGCCTGGTCCCCATGTCCCCATGTGTGCCCATGTACCTGTGTGCCTGCCCCCCTCCCATGCTCATGTCCCTATATCCCCATTGTCTGTTGTGCACCCCGTGCCCCCATCCTCATGTGCCTGTTCACCACAGCCATGTCCCCATGCTCGAGTCCTCATATTCCCTGGTCCCATTGTGCACCCGTGTCCCTGTGTCTGCATGTGCCTGTCCCCATAGCCATGTCCCCTGTTCATGTCCCCATAACCACGTCTCCGTGCTCCAGCCTCCTGTTTCCTGGTCTCAGAGTGCACCCAAGTCCCCGTGCACCTGCCCCAGAGCCGCGTTCCTGTGCTCACGTCCTCAACATTCTCTTGTGCAGCCGCATCCCTACGTCCGTGTGTCTGTCCCATAGCCATGTCCCCAGGTCCCCATGCTCAAGCCCACCACAAGACTATGTCCCCACACCCGTCACCCTGTCCTCATCTCTCCGCCACCTGTGCCCTGCTGCCAGTCCCCGCGTCCCCGTGCCTGTTGGGCTGGGTGCCGAAGAGGGCTAAGACAGCAGGGCGCCCGTGCAGGGCGTGGGGCAGCGTCACGGCCTCCAGGACGTCAAAGTAGAAGACGGCGTCCCCGGGGACGGCGCACTGCAGCCGTGCCTTCAGGAAGGATGTCCAGCGGCGCTCAAGCACCCGCGGGGAGCCTCCGCGGTCATTACGGCACACCCGGGCCACCCGCGCCACCGCCACCTGCACGCAGAGCTGCCAGCGTCCCGCAGGGCTGGAGGCCCCGGGGAACGGGCACTGGGGTCCGCCCTGCACGGGCGCCCTGGGGCAGAGCAGCAGTGCCACCCCCTCGCTCACCTTGCCCAGGGTGCCGAGCTCCACTGCGATCTCCCGGAAGAAGAAGTAGATGTAGGGGCCGTAGGGCAGCGCCTGGACGAAGTGGGGCTCTGTGGAGGTGGGGGTACGGGGCCATCAGCCCCCGTCCCGCCCCATGGCACCGTTCCCTTCCGTACCCTCACCCCTACCCTGCAGCCAGCGGGAGCTGTACTTGAGGGTGCGCAGCGGGGGGCTGCGGGCGCCCAGGCTCCGGTAGATGACCGCGTCGCTCGCCTGGAAGTCAGCCACGGTGGCCGAGTAGAGGCTGCCATCTGAGGGCGTGGGGACAGGGACAGTGGCATCAGCCCCGTCCCGGGCCTTCCCCAGCCAGGACCCCGCGATCCCGGCACCCACCAGCAAAGAGGGCGATGTTGCTCTGCCGGGCGTCGAAGGGGCACCGGGCCTGGCCGCTCACCTCCTCGCCCTCCTGCAGCAGGCTGCGCGCCTGCAGGCGCCGTGCTCAGAGCCCCGCAGCTGCTCACCCCCCTCGGCCCCGCCGCTCAGACGGCGTCCCCGTGGGGATCCCAGCCCTGGCGGCACCCCCCACACCCTGCAGGCCCCCCACCTCGTAGCTGCGGCAGACGGGGTTGAAGGCGTTGGTTCCACAGGCGAAGAGGGTGCGGGCGTCGCGCGGGACCAGCACACGGATGTAGTTGTGGCACCCGTCCTGCGCGGTCGCACGCGGATGGGGGCACGGGGCCAGCGGCCACCTGGCCCTGCCTCCCTCTGCCCCCATCCTTGTATTCCCCAGGCTGTTGTCCCCATACCCGCCTCACTATACCCATCCCACGTGCCCCACATCTCTAGGCCCCTACAGACCCCTGCCCCATACCCCTAATGCCCCATACCCCTGTACCCCTATACCCCTGTACCATGTACCTCTCTATCCTTATTGCCCCATAGCCCTATACCTTGCACCCCCGTACCCTTATACCTCCATAAGCCCACACTCCCATACCTTGTACCCTCCTACCCCCATACCTTGTACCCCCATCCCCTCATGCCCCATACCCCTGTACCCCATACCCCACACCCCATACCACCCACACCTATACCCCCATATTCCCGTACCCTGTACCCCCCTTCCTCTGTACCCTGGACCCCATACCCCGTCTCACATATCCCATAGCCCCGTATCCTGTGCCCCGTACCTGCAGCTTGCCCCGCATAGCGCAGCTCTCCCTGTCCCGCGTCTCCCAGGTGAGATGCTGCTGGCGAGATGGGGGTGGGCAGCAGGGACCCCCACCGAGACCCAGGCGACCCCAGGAATGGTGCCCCCGGCCCCCCCCTTACCCGCTCAGGGTACAGCACCCGCTTGTCCTGCCCCAGGTCGAAGGCGTATATGTGGTCCCTGGGAGGGCAGAGTGTGAACAGAAGGGGCACGGGGACGTGCAAGAGGGTGCGGGGACGTGCAAGGGGGCGCGGGGACGTGCAGAGAAACAGAAACAGACACACACAAGCGTGCCTAAGCACGCAGCCGCTTGCACAAGCCAGGACAAACATGTACAGATACGTGCCAGCGAGCCCAAGACTGCACAAGCACAGACAACTTTGCACAAGCATGGAGCAGTACGGACATGCGAGGACTCGCGTGCACGAGTGTGCACAAGCTTGCAGAAGCAAACAAGTCCCCAGAAGCACGCACCAGCACAAACAAGCATGCACAAGAACATGCAAGTTCGCAAAAGCGTGAGGAGTGTGCAAAGCCATGGAGAAGCAGAGAGAGGGGTCCACAACTGCGCTCACCGTGCGGCGACGAAGAGGGTGCCGTTGAGGCGCAGCATGCGCTGGAAGTCGAGGCCGAGCTGGGCGGTGACGTTGTCCCCCCGGAGACCTCCGAAGCGGGGGTAGGCGGCGGTGGCTGGGGGACGTGGGAACACAGTGATGATGCCCCTCGTTGGCCCCGTGCCCCCAGCCCCCGGCCCCCGCTCACCTGCCAGCCCCACGGTACTGCGCGGCACCAGGTCCCGCGGGAAGGACTGCACTACTCCCTGGGGGGGCCCTGGGGACCACGATGAGGACGAAGGCCAGCAGCACCCCCAGCATCTTCCCGGGCACCCGAAGGAGATGTGGGGCTGCCAGTGAGCCCGGACCCCTCTGGGCTGCAAGGGGTTAATCTCTACTGGGGAAACTGAGGCGGGAGCGGGGGGGGGGGGGGGGGTGTGTGCAGCAACATGGGGGCACCGGGGGGAGCGGTGGTGTCCCTTCCGTGCAGCTTCAAGCGTGGGGACAGGGCCCCAATCGTTCTCCCCCCCAGTGCTCCCCGTGACCATGTCCCAGTGCCACCAGTGCCCCTTACCAGTGCCACTAGTGCCTCCTGCCAGTGCTCCCAGTGTCCCTGTCCCCACGCCCCTTTCCCGCGTGCCCGTCCCCGATCCTCCCATCCCAGTGTCCCCAGTGCCCCAGTCCCGCTGCTCCCAGTGCCTCCTGCCCCCAGCGACCACGGCCGGTGTTGGGACGGGATGCGAGGCACAAGCGTGTGCAAGTGCCAGACGCAGCGACACCGCCACCGCCACCCCCGCCCCGTGCGACACCCTCCCAGCACCGCCACACCCGGCTGCACCCCGCAGCACCCCCCGCAGCCCCGCCGCCCCCCCACGGACCCCGCCGCCCCCCCAGGCACCCCCGCGCCCCGCTCCCGGTACCGGCTCCGCGCCGCGCCCCGAGCGGCCCCGCGGCCCCGAGCGGCTCCGCCCCGGAACGGGCCGGGACCGGCCGGGACCCTGAGCGGGGGCCGGGGGCGGGAAGTGACCGGGGGGGTGCCTGCGGGGGGAAGCCGGGGCGCGGCGACGCGGAGACACGCGTGTCCCCCCCCACACGGAGAGGACCCGGGCGGGGCCGGGATTTGGAGAATTGGGGGTTTTCGGGCTGGGGGGGGCAGAGCCGTGACACCGCCGTGGCTTTGCCGCCCCCACCCCGGCGCCCCCCCCCGGCTGCCCTATAGATAGGCGCTAATCCCACTAATGTGCTGATCCCCGGGAGCTGCGGGCGGCAGCCCACGCGCGCGCGCACGTGGCAACGCTCACGCCCGGGAGCGCGCGCGCGCGCTCCCGCCTGCCCTCCGGGTGTGCACGCGCGTGTGCAAGCACGACCGCTGGGGGGGGGGCACGCGTGGTGGGACCCCCACGCTCGCACCCCCCACGCGTGTCCACGGCCGGCCGTCACCTCCGCCCTGCGCTCCGGGGGAGGTCGCGGAGGGGAGGGGGGAGGAGGGATCGCGTCCGTCTGTCCGCCCGTGTATCCCCGCGTGGACCCCCCGTGGGGACTGGGAGCTCACTGGGAGAACTGGGCCCCCCGCTGCCACCTGGGCTCCGCGTCCTCCGGCAGCCCCGGGGACACGAAGGGACCGCGGGACCCCGGCGGCGGGGGGTGGGGGGGGCGGGCGGTGGTCGCGGTGCCCCCCAGGGGCCGGGCGCACGGCGACATCTGGCGGCACCAGGCGTCGTGGCGGGGGCGGGCACCCCGGTCCCGGGGGGTCTGGGAGGACAACGTCCGTAGGGGGGTGCTCTTGTCCCCAGGGTGCTGCTCTTGTCCCCAGAGGGATGGCAGCACCCCCAGGGGGGCTCCCGCGTCCCCGCGGCTGTGACCGTGTCCCCGAGGGGCCACCAGCAGGCAGAGGGGTGACAGTGCTCCGTTTTATTTACAGGTTCTCAGGGTAAGGGAGAAGGGGGCGACCGACCCCATCCCCATCGGGGTCCAGGCACTGGCACGGGGAGGCTGGGGGGCTCCCGCCCCCACCACCCCCCACCCCAAAAAAGAACACCAGGGCAAACCCATACAAATAAATATCGGAAGAAAGAGATCGGCCGGTAAAGCCTGTCCCCGTGCCTCCCCGCGTCCCCACACGAGGGCTGGCTCCCATCCCCGCCCTTTGGGTTTCCCCCAAGCGGGACGGGACCCCCGAAGGAGACAGCAAGGGGCCGCTGCCCCCCGACTCCCCGCGTCCCCCCCCCCCACCTCCCCCGGCCGGGGCCGGGGCCGTCCCCGAGCCTCCCGGCCCCGCGGGGCGGCGGTCGCGGCGCTGCTCCCCGGCGGCGCCGCCGTCACAGCGTGAAGATCTCGTCCTCGGCGTCGCGGAGGGCGGCCGCCCGCGGGGTCCTGGTGAGGGGCCGGGGGCCGAGCCGGGGGCCGCGGGGGGGGCCGGCGTCCGGGGGCCGGGTGCCTTCGGCCTCGGCCGTGCTGCAGGGGACACAGGGGCGGCGGTGAGGGGCGGCCCCGCGGCCGGAGCCCCTCCGAGCGGCCCCGGGGCGGGCCGGCCGCGCTCACCCGGGGCTGCCGGCGCGGAGCCGCCGCGCCGCCGCGGCCTTGGAGCGGCCGATCTCGGCGTCGAGCTGCCGCAAGAAGTCGGTGGCCGAGAGGTCGTGGCGGGACGGGGCGGGGGCGGCGTCCCCAGGGCCCGCCGGTGTCCCCAGCGCCTCTTCCTCGCCGCACAGCCCCCCCGGCCGGCCCGGGGCCGGGATGAGGAGGGTGGGCTTGAGGAAGATGGTGTCCGAGGTGTAGAGGCGGTTGGCACGCATGATCTGCTCCATCTGCCGGGGACAGGGACGGGACGAGATGGGGACGGGGACGGAAAGGGACCGGCGGGGACAGGGGC